>JBAMIE010206926.1:0-10594 GCA_037177295.1 Kaempferia parviflora
CGTACAGATTAGTTTACACCGCTTGGCCCTACTCGCTTGGAGGATTTTTAAGGGAAGCTAAGTACTATAGCGTAAAGTAGGACTCGAACTCGAGACCTCCCTTTGGAACGCCTCCGTCTTTACCACTTGGGTAAAAGGACATTGGCAAAATAATTTACTTCAAGATACTTGATCCGGGTGTATTATGGAGAAGTCGCGTGGTTAGTAAGGTCAATAATCAGGCGGGGGGACAATCAAGTCAATAAGAAAAAGCCCTCGGATACCACTCAATTCCCAACTCTAGGTTCCCGACTTCCGGGTGCACTCAACTCTCGACTCCGGGTGTTACTCGACTCCCGACTCTAGGTTCCCGACTCTAAGGCGCCACTCCAAGTCCCGACTACAGCTCATCACCAACTCAGGTTCCCGACACCCGGGCGCCACTTGACTCTCAATTCTTTGATGGTCACTTAGTCTCTGATTTCTGAATTACTCTTTAGGAGGGTCGTTAGAAAGAAGGAAAAACGTGGACATTTACTGTGAAGTAAACAGACAGTAATAGCCCTTTATTACAGAGGACGTGATAACACAAGAAGAATCTACGGAGCACATGGTGAGGTGGACAGAGTCGTATAAAAACATTAGAACTCCAGTATCAAGGTACACATACACAATCATAAAAAAAATCTAATTCTTTACAACTTCATTTTCTCCAAAACCTACTTAAACATGAGAGTAACTACACAAGGAACTCTCTCGGCCGTCATCCTAACCTCTCTTTCCTATTTCAAGTCGCCAACCTCACAACCCTCGTTAATTAACATCAAACAACACATCAACGGTAAGTGGACTAACCACATCTTCAAGCAGGATCAATACTAAAATTCATTTGTTTCATATATTTGCTTTGAGATTTTGTTCACGCATTGTTTACAATCACACGTATCCAAAGCACAAAAAGGAAAGCTAAAGCATGAAGAGGAGCTCGGGCCATATGTACACATATGGTCAACAATGAATAATACAACCTGTCTATGTTGATCATGATTTGCTACAAAAAGGAAGCTTTGAACTCCAAAAAAAGAAAAAGAAAAAACATGGTCGACGAGTGCTTACACACAACAGCAACCAAAGCGTTTAACCGGGCACATCTTCGGTCTTGTCCATGGCCTTCTTTGCTAGCTCATATCCAGCAAAGTTCATAGCACCGAGAGGCGCAATCCAGAAGAACCTTGGGACAGCTCCCTTGAAAAGGCCTAGAGGACCTTCCTTGCGAAGAATGGAGAATGCGACCATTTGCATTGACACTGGAAAACCCCGTGGCGCAGTCATCATTCGCGTCTTCATGACATCGAAGGGTGTGGTGACGACGGCAGCAAGTCCGCCGGATAAAGCCCCTACTGCGACAGTTTCCCAGGGTTCCAGTTCTCGGTTCAGAAGGTTTTGTACAGCCTATCAAAGCAATTAAAAGCAAATGTATCAACAAGATGAACAAAATCTTGTAAGAGTGTGAATGAACATAGGAGTAAAAGTCTATAGCTAGTCTGAAGGTGCATAAATCCAACAAATGAGAACTTGACAGTAGTCAGAATTTATCTACCTTCTTGGATTCAGCATATAGACACATCCCAGCAACATAAAATGGAACCTCTCGGCAAAGTGTGGCACCAGTCCCACGGAAAAATCCTTTCAAACCATCTTGTTGTAGGGTGCCTACAATTCCCTCTCCTACATTATTGAAGATGCCTGCTTGTAGCCTCTGCTTCAAGACTTCACAAGGGATTCGAACTGCTGTCCCTAAGATTGTGCTGCAAAAGGATGCCATGGATTGCACCTACAATGCAATGGACATTGTAAATCTGTGGCAAGTGAATCATTATTTCAGCAAACTTCTACTGTTCAATGTTATATAGAGTAGAGAAGCAATGCCATTTGATCTTGAGAAGTATCAGGATCTGACACATTGTCATGGCTATTAGCCATATTTTAATCACAGTATAATGAAGAAAGATCAGTTATGAATAGAACTCAAAATAAAATTTACACCTAAATTACTGGGTTGAATCAATCTCTCCCAAGGAAAATTGAAAAAAATAAAAACATCCCCCTATCTTATACCTGGAGATCTTGTAGATTTGGTGCAACATTTATTAGCACAATCCTAGTTGTTTCAAAGATACCAGTCCTCAATCCATGGCTGAAAAAAGAACAAAATCAAACAAAGATGAACCATGCTTAAACAGATTAAGCTTTGAAGAAGAGAACTCACCTAGAGAATTGTCCTAGAATTGCTGGAATTGAACCCCTGTACAGCCCACGAATACCAATGTCTGGTAATTTAGAGATGAGCTCTGGGAATGAAAGTGTTGATGCTTGTACACGCGTCTGATAAAGAAGAAAATAAATGACTAAACATAGCACTCAAAAGTCAAATGCAATAGATGAACTAAGTTGCAGAGTCTGCAAATGAAAATTGAGATACAGAAAGTTGCTTCTGTAATGACAGAATGGTAAAAAGATTCTTGCTAAAAAACTCAATTTTTCAATAGTATGAGAGCTGAGATTAATTAAAGATTAAAGACCAAAGTGGTTTATCCTTGGAAACCGGTTCCGCCACATTTTTAAACCAGAATTAAACTGAAAGCATGATATACTTCAAAATTGTGAGTTTGATATTTGACTGAACGAAACAAGCTTTAAGAAATTAGACAATGATTTATTTGTCCATACTTAAAATATAAAATTGACTCCAACTGATTTTGAAAATAGAGCATGCAGTTTAGCACATCCATCCCCTGAATGGATGAGGACCATTTGCAAACCAATCCACACGGACAACCAGTCTGACAACATTAGATTATGATTTTAAATGTTGCCTTGAGTCGTTGACCATCTAGTACCCATATATCTTCATACCTTTTGACAAAGGGTTCAAGTTTGGGAAGAAAGTCTTGACTTAAGGACAGGATCAATTGCATAGATGGTGACTTTAAATGTTGCCTTGAGTCATTATTGATCAATCAGCGCCCCTATCATCTTTACATCATTTTGGCCATAGAGCTCAAGTTTGGGGAGAAATAAATATAGAATATCCAAGCAATATATATTGCAGTTTCATAGTACTAATAAACAAAATGAACTCTTTGCATTTTTAGTTTGTACATCGGCAATTAATTTACATAAAGGAACTTAAGATATTACAATATCCTACTAGGTGGAATCGGCTATATGAATTTTTTTACACCATTGGGCTCTATCCCCTACTATATCATCATCTATATTTAAATAATTTTATTTTATTGTTGTTAACCAAGTCTTTTTTTTTTTTGGGCCAACCTCTTCCTCATTTGATATGCATATTTATATCATAATTTTACATTGTCTAACTAGAACATTTATTAGACATCTAAATATATACCTGTACCATCTAAATATATACCTGTACCATCTTAAAGTGTAGTTTTCCCTCAATAGATGCAACCAAAATCCAACTACATAGTAAAGAAAAAAAAATAGTGAGTTTAACTAGTTTACATTTCTTTGTCTAAGAGAATTAACCCAGGGAAAAACATGTGTTACATGTTGCTAATGTAAGAAGGAAATGGACTTCTAACTTTTGAATTGAAATAGTCCCTTGGTTTTGCTTAAAAGTAATAAATTGGAGAAAAAAGGTTTTAAATTGTCGCATAATATGAATGAAATAAACACTTAAAAGGTTACAATTTGAAGCTCTTACTCTAGAACTAGATTTCGTCTTATCTGAATTACATTAGAAATTAGAACGAGTGCATGCTCAGTTGGGCATCTTGTTGACAGATGTAAAACACAACTCTCCTTCAGCCAAGTCAAGTGCAAGAAGCATCGCACAAGAAAAAACAATAATGAGCACCACAAATTTGAGATAAAACAATATGCTAGAGTATTCCTAACTTTCAAAAGATAAAAAGTAAATTTCTTTGAAGTTACTGATCATTATACTCTACTAATCTATGCTTCGAGTTTTCAGTAGGCTGATAGGATTACCTTCATGGTATCAATAGGATACAATATTGAAGTGGAAAGTGCACAAGCAAGACCTCCAGCCAAAGCAGACTTAAGGACATTTCCTGTGGATATCTGTACTGGAGGGGGAACAACGACCACAGTAGCTGCTTCAAACCAGATGTTCCTGTACCATGAAATTAAGCAAATAGCTCACCAACTGCGAAACGATATTCAAGAACTACTAACCTACAGGTTGATGTTTGCCAACTAGACTAGGCATAGCCACATAGCTGATAAACTCAATCAAACAGGAGAATATAAAAATATAGAGACAATTTTAGAAATTAGAAAGCATAATGATGTTCCACAATTTAGCCCCACAGAACTACCAAATATCATAAACTGCATGACTCCATATACAGATACTGTAAGATTTCTATCACTCTTTATTTTTGCAATGCTCATTCAAGTTTTTAGTTCCACTTTCGGCTGCATCTTTTCACAAGCATCAAAGTTAATCAATAAACATGAGGATTATTTTGATTAATCTACTATCTTCTATAAGTTGGCATAATATAGAGAAATAAACATGAGATACTATTTGATAAGATTTGTGAAATTCGAGAAGCTTAATGGAACAAGACAACCTTGAATGAGGGGGAATAAATTGAGCGAACTCTTCCCTTTCTCTACATGCCTTATGACTGAGTCGTTTAGTTCTAATACCATGTTAAGACTTGTGAACCTTGAGTCCCGCCTAAATTAGTTAATCGCTTAGGTTGCAAGCATACATTACAGTTAAAATGGTCAACAATTATTTACTTAGATTTGAGCATGCCCCATATGGATATGGATCTAGGTGTTCAATAGGGTACATAATCAATGAAGATGTTGATATCTGAGACAGATGCAGAGAGGTAGCTGAAGGATCCAACCAAGTATCAGAACTTAGGACAACAATGAAATAGGCTACTTGAAATTGAGCCCACTGTGCACTTTTCCAACAATATCAATAAATTATCTGCCGGCAGCTCTCACATTTATTTTGTCTTTCTTGCCACATTGAACAATCAGATAAAGTCTAAACTCTAATGGGTCACTATCACATAAAATTACTGAATTAGACTCCAATGTCAAGACTGAAAAACGGGAGAAAAAAAAAGACAAGGAATTCTCATAAAAGCTAGTGAAAATGTATTGTAGATCTTCCTGATCATAACCTAAACTTAAGAATGAAAAATAAAATTACCACAGCTGTAAAAAGTTACATGACTGACGCAATTGTTGAGCTAAGCTCAAGCCTTTTGTTACAAGTAAATAATTTCATAAAAGAAATATATTAAAATTAAATTATCTAAAGGTAGAAGTCAATATCTAATAACATTTACAGTGATTCTTCTCAAGCAATAAGCCCGAGGCTAAGGGTTGAAAGATGACCAGCAATGGAAAATGGAATCTTCAATTTCACAAGGGGGCAGAAGCACAATTCAGGACATGGAAGGAAAAGATGCAAGAGGATATAGAAGGAAAATCAGGCCATTGGCCCATTCATATTATATAGCCAATATACTGACTCTGAAAGGATGTATCATCTAGAAGCTAGAATGTGCATAAGGATCTATTTAATTCTGATGGTCCAGATAATCTGTTCCTGGAAAATAGTCTAAACTTAAAAACCAGCATAATTGATTTTGCTGGATACAGACTAAACTTAAAAAGGCAAAAATATAGTTAACATGGATGTAAAAAAAAAATTATTAAAAATGCAATTGTCAAATAAGTAGCTGAGCTAAAGCCTTCAATTACAACTAAATAATTTCCACAGAAAATATTAAAATTAACTAAAGTTGTCTAAAAGATAGAAATAAATATTTGACAACATTCGTAAGCCCAAGGCCACTGGTTGTATCAAGAAAGATAACCAATAAGGAAAATGAAGCCTTCCATATCACATGAGGGGAGAAGCACAATTCAGGATATTGAAAGAAAGGTAGGAGTAAGGATTGGGTTTCTAACAAATCCCTCTCCACATCCCCTCTCAGGAGGAATTCACACCTCCTTTCGAAGCCCTAGTGTAGACCATTTTGGAGGACCAAGGCTCAGCTTAAGGTCTGTTAAACTCCCTCATCCACATGTATGGTTATTGCCTAGGGACTACCTCCTCCACTCAGGACAATTCCCTATGGAGAGACAGAGACTAAGGGATTAGATCGTCAGTCATTCATTCCCATGGTGATTAGTATGTTAGCCTTTCAACCTATGGCCTTGTCCCCCTCCTGCAATTAGATTGGTCAGTTAATCATTCCTGACCACAAACCTTCAGGTAGTCTTTCATGCAAGTATGCCTACGCTCGCTCTCAATCACTCACTCCGACATATATAGGAGGAAAAATTTGGTCATTCATATTATATAGACCAATATATGGACTCTATGCATGACAAAGATGTATCATCTAGAAGCAAAAATATGCATGAGGTTCTAATTGATTTTGGTAGCGTAGATAATATGTTCAAGTGTGGTACCTAGGATCATCTTCAAGCCTTTCTGAAGGAAGCAAGACCATGAAATTACGGAAGTGACTGTATGAAATTGATCCCTCCTTGTCAACATTGAGATAACGCATCATAGAAATAGCATTATCCTCACTGGCAGGAAGCCCTGCATTCTTTAGTGATGCCAATATCTGATTCTTTTGCAGTGTTCCAGACTTGTTAAGGCAAAGGCTTGTATACGCTCGAAGAATTTTTGGCTCCTTCTGCTCCATTACAGACAGAAATTGTTTCCACCCAATTGATTTTGAAAACAAGTTGCTTCTTGTACGTTGCAGAAAGTCCTTGGCATACCGCCTTGGTAGTCTTCTCTTTTTCATTGCGATTTCTAGGTCTTCAAGATTAACTTGGCCATCACCATCTCTATCCAACTCCTCAAAAAATCGCCTTCCTGCCAAAAAATTATAAAATATATAGGATCCGAACGTGGTTTTATCCTCACAGACATCTAAAACTATTAAATATCTGTGAAAGTAACCAGCAAAGAATATTTTTTGTTAACTTTTTACCAAGTTCAACTAGTCATTGCAGCTTTATACAAAAATTGACATTGCTAAATTTCCGTTCAGATTATCTAAATTTTAGCATCTTGTAGCAAAATCTAACTTGTCATTGTTATTTAATCATTTGAATACAATTGTAGCCATCTTCTGAACAACCAAAGGAACTGGAAGCCTATAGCTACCCTCTCAGCTTCTACCACAACAAAAAGTGAAGATTGCATAGTTTGCAATTTTTTACCTTTTCCTATAATCTGCTGTCTCAAATGATGCTTAATGTCATTAAGCAATGACGAATAAGCAAACTCGAGTAAGGGTAAAAAATGAAAATAAATTTTGTTATTGATATAAATCTTATATCATCTATTTTAAGAATAATATCAAAGTTTATTCTTTTTTTTGTGTGTGTGTGTGTCGTCTAGAGAGTAATATAACAAAAGCAATAATGCCCAATTGCAATCAGAATCAACCAAGGACAATATTAATTGACCAGACATATAAGATTCCTATGTTTCTCTCTCTCTCTTTTTTTAATGTTTTTCTCTTTGATTCTACAACATGATAGCAACACTAATATTATGATCTATCATCAGACAAGGAAACTAATTCTCTTAATATTTACCTTTCAACTAAATTGTATCATGATAAAAGAAGTGAAGGTAATGTTGTAAATAACTTTAGACAACCAAAAGTACCAAGCATTTACCTTCTGTCTCAGTGTAGCGGAAGAAGTCCTGAACTGAAAACAATTTCTTCTTGTCAGGATGGTCGGTGGAGGATTTTACCAACTGAGGTATGAACTCAATCAACTCAGTCAGATTAACAGTGGAGAGTGTAGATTTCAAGCGCTCAACATTTGACAATGGAATGCTCAGTAAACCACTTGCAAACTTCTGTGGTGTGCTACTTGTAGGCTCTTCCTTATCACCACCAGTGTCATGATTCTCACCCTCCTTTTTGACAGATGGTGCGTCCTCCACCAAAGTTGCAGGTAGGCCTCCAACCCTTGCAAAACTCAGATTCGAAAGGAACCCATCAAAATCTGCCTTCTTTCCATTAATTAGTCCCTTCATTATTTTCAAGCAATCAGACTCTGGAGCCTCAGAAGCTGCTGGACGATCGCAATTCTTCAGTCTGTTCCTTTGGCAACCCCAATTCAGCATTTGGAGATTCTGACCCAAACTGTCCAACGCAAAGCAAAGAATCAACTCGACAGACAACGTGTCTCCCTCACCCGCAGTTTTCTCGGATTTTTCACAAAAAACGGTCTTGAATGATCTTTTCCCTCTAGATTTTGCATGGGAAGGGGAGTCATCATCACGACGTTGCTTCCCGAAACACTTCCTTACTGATTTAAGCGGCTTCGGGAACGCCTGCAGGAGACTGTCGAACATAAACGACCAAGCTGAGAAAAAAGGCGAGCAATTCGCACAAGATTCATGTTTCTTCTCTTCTTCTCTCCCTTTCTTCGATGAAAACCCTACCCGACTACTGACGTCATCCCCACCCAAAGGGAGGCACAAAGCACCCAAAAAAAACTTAAAAGGATCCTTCTTCCGCTCCTCGGAAGCCGCCACGGCAGCTACCTTCTCCTTCATCGATCCACTATACCTCTTCCTCGACTCCACGTTCCGGGCACCGCCCATCAAATTCAGCCAATGCGACTCCCAATCCTTGGCTGCCGACTCAAGAGGGGATACGGCGTCCCGGAAGGCATGGAAGATGCCTTCCATCGGATCTGGTCCAGATAACATGGATATCAATCAGCAAGATCGATCCGACACTAGGGTTTCCGGCGCCGCCTCCGAGGCGATACACGAGACCTGCCTAGACCCAGCGCTTCTCCAAGAGGCATGAAACCTCAAAGTGGGATCCAAACGAGTGTGCTCCAATGGGGAAAGCGGAATAGTTGTAGCGGAGACGAAGCGAGAACGGAAATGGCGGAGAAGGGATAGGCAGAACCGCAGAAGACTTGTCTGACGGAGAGGGATAGAAGAACAAATGGCTGCAGGAATAGCATTTTTTATTGACCCCTCAACTTTAACTAATCTCAACCTTAAAACTTTGAAACACAAATCCAAACTTTCTCCGCCAATATTCGAGCAACAACACCGGGAATCAGGTACGAAAATGATGAGCCGAAAACTTAAGGTGCTAATTTGAATTTTCTTTTGTCCTTTAAGTCCCTCTTTTTTAACGACGCGAATTTAAAATTAAAAAAAAAGGATTTAATTACGTGTGAGGCGGCAGCTTCAGTGAAGCGAAGCGGCCTGCAGGGACCACCCTTGTCAGCCAATCTATATCCGGTTCTCTTCGCGAGTAGAACAACTACGGGTCGATGTAGGAAGGAAGAGAAGGAACCGGTTGTGGATAACGCCGAGAGAAGCTGACGTGTAGGACAGTAGGCGACGCGCGGGACCAGTTTAATAAGTTAATTAATCTCTGATAATTATATTATTTTTAAGTGGATAGCTATTCGGATTGGATTAGGTCAGCATCCGGCTCATATTCTCTACGTAAGATTTAATTTAAAATTTACATAGAAAATTTATTTTAGTAAATTTAGATAGCTCATTTTTACTATGCAATTATTAATTTTCTTATCATTTATCTCTTTTTATTTATTTTTATTATTTTTCTCTCTCCTTAGATAATATCTATTTTTTATTACTCAATTCATTCTCTTTATTTTTTCTCTCTCTTCTAAATTAAATAATATTTTTATATTTAAAAGTAAATTTTATTTCCTAAATTTTAAAAATATTGTTCATAAAATTTAATTTTTGAAAATAGATATGATAGTTGATGAATAATTTTTTACTTAAAATATAAAATTTAAAGTAAAGTTATATTTAGTGTGTTCTAGCTATGTGACTAGTTTGGGAGAATAGCATTTTAATTTTGAATGCAACCACATCAGCTATCCTATCTAAAGATTTTACTTTAAATTTTAATTAGATAAGGTAGTTAAAAAATTATCTTATTCATTCCTTAAATTTAGATTTTATGAATAGTCGAATTAGTGATTCTCTAAATTTTAAAAATTAAACTCTTATCCTAAAAATAAAATAGTATTTTTTTCGATCTCTCTCATTCCACTCATTCATTTCACACTCTCGCCTTCCGCTTATTTCACAAATATAATAATAAAAAAGAGAAGAAAATAATAAAAAAAATAAAGATAATGAAAATTTTAGGGTACTTGATATAGTGTATAGTGAAAATAATCACTATCTAAATTTAATAAAATGAGTAATTATCTAAATTTTCAGTCAGTGACATATACTTCTACAGAGATAAACCAGTTGCATCGACACCATGTGAGGAATATTACTAGGGAGATTGATGGACATATCAACTTATATCTGTCTTGTTCCAAAACACAGAATTAATAATCTATATACGTCCAAGGAGTAGGTTATCGATCGGCAGAATGTGAGATTGAAGCTGTTGTTGGTTTTGAATTAAGCCAATTTGGCAGGCATGTGGCCAACATCTGCTGACGGTGTTGTTTCTCCCAGGTATTCTAGATAGCTTCTGTCGATAGGTCATGTCAATGCATGCGAGGGGGGATTCACTAG
>JBAMIE010206933.1:0-10593 GCA_037177295.1 Kaempferia parviflora
CACAATAACATCAAATTTAAAATGAGTTTAAAATTACACAACTAATAAAATATCACAAATTTATTCTACTTCTTCTCCATAATTTTCAACAGCTTATTTTCATTAGACACAAACTCAATATCATCATCAGACACAAACTCAATGTTACATTTTAGTTTTTTTAATTGGGATTTAAATTTAAAAGCCCAAACTAAAAAAAATCATGAAAACCATGCACTATTTCCGTGGCGCCTAGACGATTCGTTGATTAGTCGGCGCCTAGGGCCACCTAATCCCGCCTAAGCGCCAAGGACTAGCATATTTTCGGTGCGGCTGATTGACGCCTAGCGGCCGCCTAGGCCGATTTTTAGAACATTGATTAGTTAGTGAATGGTGTAAGCTTATAGGTCTAGGAGATATCATTTGTTGCTCTCCTAATGGTGTTAACTCTCTTAACACTAGTAACTAAATTATTACACTCTTTTATCTCATCCATATGCTGATCATATAATTCATTTTGTGCTAAAACTCACCACAATAATTATTTAGGGGGTAGCATAATTTTTTTCCAGGTCAATAATATTCAAGTTCAAAATTCTTATTCTTTCTATTTTGTTGAACAAATGATGTCTAGATTTTATGTCTAAAAATGGATTTGATGTCTCTAAAAAAATTGTTTCTTCTCTTAATCATTTTTTCCTAAGATTCATAGGAGTAAGGATTCCTCATGAACTTGATTTATTTATATTTCAAACAATGTTGTATGCCATTTTTATTCTTGCTAATTTGTTATGGAAACTTGGAAAGTTTCCATTCATCAGGCATCTTGCACAGACACACTTGTGCACCAATACATGCAGACTGGGAAAACCAGATTAAACTCTTTCCTTGGAGTACTTCCGGCCAAATTTTTTGTTCTTCTTTATGTTTTTCTTCCATGTGATTCCATGATCATTAATGGTTATTTTTTTTTGGCATTGCCAATCTAGATAGGTAATCTACATCCTGGGAAACTTTTGTAGCCTTTTTTAGAGTAACATTGTGTTTCACTTTGCAGTTTAAGATGGAAATGGCTCAAACTGATTCTGCTAATACACCCAAGAGTTACACACTGAATATGTTCAAAGATTTTGTTCCAATGTGTGTTTTTTCTGAATCAAACCAAGGTAAGCATGTGTTAGCATGTCTTTTAGTTCTTTTTGCACAAACCCATAACATTTTTTTGTCGGACTAAAGCCCTACATACAAATTATCTGGCGGCACTACAAAATACTACTGCTTTCAAGGGCTCTATTGTCTTTTAGAATCAATTTTTTGCAAACATTAGCAATTAGTGAAGCATGCTAATAGAGTAGTGGCATGCTCGTACAGATGTGACATTTTATTTTGACTACTGTCATCGCATGCATATTTGACTGAGTCTCATCACAAAAATATTTGTTAATGTAGGAAAGTTCTCACTAGAGGGAAAGGTAGAGCACAAATTTGACATGGAACCTCACAGTGAAAATTTTGGGGATTATGGTAAATTATGTCGTGAAAGGACGAACAAAGCTATGGTCAAAACTAGACAAGTCCAGGTTCATGCATTTAATTCTTGCCTAGTCATCTCATTCTATATCTCCTTTCTTTTAATTTGAAGCTAATCCCTTACTTTTTTTCCCTCCAAAATTTAAGGTAATTGACAATGATCATGGCGTGCTAATGAGGCCAATGCCTGGTATGGTTGGTCTAGTTCCATCTGGTTCGAAGGTACCTTTATTCTTCTGTGTTAACTAACTTTTGAAAACAATTCATGTTTTCTTTACCTGCCACTTCGTCTGATATTTCATTCATTATTCATTTATTTTATTGTTACATTACCTTGGTTTACTGTTTCATATGTTTGGGTTTTAACAATTGTTGGATTGTGATTTCTCCTCTCTTTCGTACATCTGAGACTCAAATACTCTATCGGTGATGTGCCATTCTTTATTTGTTTATTGGTTCGTATGCATCCGTTGGTTTACCATATCACATGTTTAGAGTTTGACAAATGTTGGACGGTGATTTCTCCTCTTTTCTGTACATCTGAGACTCAATACTCTATACGTGTTGCCTGATTCCTGTTATTTTCCATTAGAAACTCAGGAATACTGTGTTTTAATACGTTAGCTACTTTCTCTATTGTCTTGCATTCATACTATAGTTTCCTTCTTCAAAATCTGATTCATTGTATGAATTACTACATTGGGTCAGTTGCCTATATTCAAATGTTTCTGTCACAAAAAATTTCTGATCACTTTATATGCCTAAGAGTTGTCATTCCTTCACATATGATGCTTTGACAGGACAAGAAAAAACTAACCCCGTCCAAAGGATTGGATGCAAAACGGATACGCAGGGATAAACAAGAATTGGTGAACATTCTCTTTAAACTTTTTGAAAAGCAACCAAATTGGGCACTGAAGCAACTGGTTCAAGAGACTGACCAACCTGAGGTACTACTAACTTCATTAATTTTATGATTTTATCCAGAACCAAGCCTAAATGCTTCTTACATGGTATTCCAGCTATTTGCTTGGTGACTGTTGACCGATCTATTTTTTCTAGACCACAGCAAAATCCATCTAGAGTGCTTCAGATTGTTCTTGTTGCATAATGTTGTAGACCTACAGGGAATTGATAGCTCATATCCGTCCCTTGCCTTATACCTTGCTTGAAGTTATTTTAATATATCAACGATGATGAATGGTTCTGATGATCCATCTTGTGTTTGACATGTCTGCCTGACTAAACATGACATTTGATGATAGCAATGATATTTTTTCAGTTTCTCCTTCCCCCATTGGGCTGTTTTTCTGAGTAGTATTTTCTATTTTGAACAGCAATTCCTGAAAGAGATATTAAATGAGATTTGTGTCTACAACAAGAGAGGACCCAACCAAGGAACTCATGAGCTCAAAATGGAGTACAAGAATTTCGAGGGAGTCAACAATGAATGATGTTTCAGGTAATTTGCTATTCTGGATTTTTTAAATTTTTTTTTCTTTTATTATTATTATTATTTACTTTGGAAACATTTTCTCAAGGAGTAGGTAGTTTTATAGATTATTGGGTAAATATCTGGAATTTCATTTTGGTTTTTAGATGATTTATTAGTCAGTTTATTTCTATGCACTCGATTGATTCTCACATCCCACCATCAAAATTGAAAAAGTCAAATTGAAGAATAAGATCCAAACAAAAATTAAAGAAGAAAAGAGATAGGAAAATAGGGGTAAAAACGAGGTTGTTGAGGAAATAAAAAAACCATAAAGAGCAACGACTAGTTTCCACAAGCCAAACTGTGTGTTTTTGTTGAGGAGTCATCATCATTCACCAGTGGACTCAGCTACTAAAATTCAATTTATTCTATGTTCGGGTGGACCTTGATCTTTGATTCTCAGACTAACTTGATGGATCGACTGTTCCACTACAACTTTACCCATCATTGATTCCAAGAAGTAGATCTGATTTTATTGTTTTGATAAGAAGATTCATTCCAAGAATACAACTCTCCGTTTATAGTCAGTTTGATGTGGATTTTATGTTAAGCAGGTGTGCAGCGTTGCTCAGAAGAAGCACCAGTGGATTCCTACTCCAGGTGCGCATGTGTGGCAAGGTCTTCAGGGTACTTGACTAGATATCGGATGCTTTTACACTTTGTCATGGTTTGTATTCGTCGAATATTACTATATTTTTTTTTGCAAAAAAAAAGATACTGTGTGACATTCACTTGTTTGCTTACCTGGTTTAGTTCCATACTTCCATTACTGTCATTATTTTCTTCTTTGTCGAACTGACCTTCAATTTTTTTAAATAATTAAATTAAAATCGTTTGAAGAACAATTCTGTTGAAATAATAATTTGGCGAACAAATGATATATCTATTACGTCAATATTTTTAACAGCATTAAAGATAGGATTATTGTTTTGATGTTGTATAATGGCTAATCAATCCTGTTAAAACAAGGTGTTATTGGGCTATAGGCCTCGTAGATGGGCCTTCGTCAACTTTTGATACTCTCCTGGTCGATTCGATATTTCCGATTGCTTCCTCCCTCGCCTTCTCCTTCATCCTTGTCGCGATAGTGCACCAGCGGAGCTGCTGCTGCAGAGACACGAAAAATGCTGGCTTTCTCCGCCCTTGGAATTCCCTCGCCCTCTCTTCCTGCTGCTCGTTCCGCCGCCGAGAAGCCTTCCTCTCCGCTCCGCGCCTCCGCTGCTCAACCGGCCTCAGACAGCATACCATTGGACACCGACCTCTCTTCGCCGTCCCCTCCGATGCCATAGCCAGCACCCAGCAGCTCCTCGCTGCCTCCGACAACTCCCTATTCCGCCACGTATATTCCGTCGCCCTTTTTGTTGGCCAATTCACCAAATTATTGGAATTCTTGGGAGAAATGCACCTCAAAATCCAATCTTTTTTGATATCGAATTCTCGAGTGCGATTTTTGTGCTCTTGCCGTTTTTAGAATAACATCCTTTCGAAGAGCATGTTTGGATCTGACATTGTTTGATCTGAATCGCAGGCAGTGGTGAGCCGGGATGAGACATTGGTGCTGTACGAAGACATGGTTTTGGGGCGCGTCTTCGAAGATATGTGCGCACAAATGTACTACCGGGGCAAGATGTTTGGCTTCTTCCACCTCTACAATGGACAGGAGGCCGTCTCCACGGGCTTCATCAAGCTCCTTGAGGCCCAGGACAGTGTTGTGAGTACTTACCATGATCACGTCCACGCCATTAGTAAAGGTGTGCCACCTCGAACTGTCATGGCTGAGCTCTTTGGCAAGGCCACCGGATGCTGCCGTGGCCAAGGCGGCTCCATGCACATGTTTTATGCTCTACACAACCCACTTGGCGGCTTCGCCTTCATCGGAGAAGGCATTCCTGTGGCTACAGGAGCTGCTTTCTCTTCCAAGTACCGCCACGAGGTCCTCAAGGAATCTACTCCAAATGGGCTTGATGTTACGTCACCTTCTTTGGCAATGGAACATGTAACAATGGCCAATTCTTTGAGTGCCTCAACATGGCTCAGCTATGGAAGCTGCCTATAGTGTTTGTTGTTGAAAACAATCTGTGGGCAATAGGAATGTCCCACCTCCGAGCAACTTCTGACCCGGAGATATGGAAGAAGGGACTGGCTTTTGTCATACCCGGGGTGCATGTTGACAGCATGGATGTATTGAAGGTGTGGGAGGTAACAATAGAAGCAATTGCATGGGCGAGAAGGGGCGAAGGACCCATGCTTGTTGAATGTGAGACATACTGATTTAGGGGGCACTCTCTTGCTGATCCTGATGAGCTCCGGAAGCCAGGTGAGATTGCTACTCTCCTTTGTGTGTGCAACACTATATAGTCATTACATTTTTTTCCTGGGGTTGGATTCTTTGTCTATACCAACTGTTGAACATATTTTTGAGAACTACATTTGTCGATGCACTTTTATGAGTACCTCCATAACAGTACCCACTTATTATAATACTTGTTAGATGTTTCAAAAGAATGTTAAACTGGATAGGTAGTGAGGTTCTGTAACAAAAATGTGTGAAAGATGAGTTCAAAAAATTTGTGTTCTCAATCTTAGAGTTAAATAGAGAGTTCAATATGAATTATCTTGTCCCCTGACTTCTCAAGTTACAACTACTCTTGCACTATACTGGAATGAAAAGAGCTTCAAACTTGTAATAACTAAATTGATGGTATTTAGAGTAAAGGACTTGTTGAGAATTATGGGGAATTACTTTCCCATTGGTAATTATGTTCCTTTTCCATTAAAGAAATCACTAGGCTTCTCCTTGTATCCAGTATTGATTTATGTGTGCACTTATTTGTAACTTTTGATCTGATTGTGTCTTCTTTATAGCATTATTGGAACTGTTCTTTTCCTTGTGATGAAGGCTTTTGTTTTCCTAAAATTTCTCACTTATGCCTATTTGCCTTGAGTTTTCTTGTAGATATGGATCCATTTGACTCACTTTTCGATGCAACTGTAGGTGTAATGTCATTAACTTGATTGTTTGGTTTCACCAATGAGTTAGTTAGGTTTTGTAACACTTTAAGAACTTCAATTATACTATTTTTTTTCTTTAGTTAGGTTTATGCCATAACTTTTGGACCCTTTCTCGAATATATGCCAAGGTAACCGAACCAAAGCTTCAGTTTGAGATTAGATTACAATGTCACACTGG
Source organism: Kaempferia parviflora (assembly GCA_037177295.1). Taxonomy (NCBI): domain Eukaryota; kingdom Viridiplantae; phylum Streptophyta; class Magnoliopsida; order Zingiberales; family Zingiberaceae; genus Kaempferia; species Kaempferia parviflora. Next base: position 6,195 of record JBAMIE010206933.1, read on the forward strand.
GCACTTTATAGAGGCTGATGCGACTGAAATTTTGAACTTGTTAGACTTCTGACTCGTTAGCTCTTCTCCTTTAGCAACAGTTTTAGTTGATTACTTGCAATTCTATTGCTTTTCGCCTCCTAAGAAATTTTCAGACCAACTACAATTTGAATGACTAAATCCCTTGCAGACGAGAAAGCAAGTTATGCTGCAAGAGATCCTATAACAGCCTTGAGGAAATACTTTCTTGATAAGGAACTTGCAAGTGAAGCTGAGTTGAAAGACATGGAGAAAAAGGTTGATGCAGTCATTGAAGATACTGTGGAGTTTGCAGATTCAAGTCCACACCCTCACGGAGCCAGCTACTGGAAAACGTTTTTGCTGATCCCAAAGGGTTCGGCTTTGGGCCTGATGGGAAGCACAGATGCGAGGACCCTAAATTTTCAGAAGGCACCGTGCAGGTCTAAGTTTGGAGTCCCATCTACCGATAAACCATTTTCATAGCGGTTTGATTCCTTCGGAAAGCTCAATACATCCTAATTCTATCAAAGTTTGTCATGGTTCACCCTGCATCAGTGATAATTGCTGTATATTGCATGTTCGAATCTTGGAAATAATCTCTAAAGGTGAGACTGTGTATAATAGATCCTTCTTCAGGACTCCGCAGGGTGGAAGCTCCGTGCACCGGGCTGATTAACTGTAGTGGTTACTGCACATGAATCAAATAATCTTTGATCATCCAAAGATCTGGAGTTTGCTTCTCTTTTCCCTCAATTTTGTTCGATATGTTTGTATTCATTTTGTTTCCCACTCTAATATCACTTTCACTTCAACAATTAGATCCAAAGTACTATTAATGATAACCAAATCTATCCTGTCGATGTGGATAAGATGAAGGTCCTTGTCTTGAATCTATTTGCCTATGTGTTCTGTGTATCTTTGTGCAGGATAATGCCAAAACTTTACAGATAGTTAGAGATCGGATTTGATCTTCATGCTGTGGTGTTTGTCGGATTCGAAGTTTTTTTTAAAAAAAAAAAATTCTTTTTTTTTTCTTTTTCTCTCGGTTTGGGTTAATTTCATTTTTGCGTCTTAAATTTGGGGTCTATTTAAATAATTATTTAGTTGATACGGTTAGCTTTAATAGTTGGACAACAGGCTATGTTGGCAGAAAATTATAGTGAGATTATGAGAAAATTATTCTTGAATTCTAGTTATAATATGGTTATAAAAATTCAGTAACTTTAAGAAACTACAACAATTCAGTAATCAGTAGTAGCTACAAAATTCACAGTTTCTTCCAATATATGGTCTGTCCTATGAAACGGAAAATAAAAAAGGAAGAAAAAAAACAGAAGAAAAATAAGAAGAATAACAGAATAGGGAGGAGCCTCTACTCGTCGCTAATCAAATTAATAAAACAACGGGCTGTTTAATAAATCCATTAGTCACTTGGAAACAATAGTTTCGAAGCAATTAAGGCCGTCGAATTCCATAGCAAACCGCCACTTCTTCTGCAAATTGTCGTTACGGCCACTATTCCCCTTCGCCGCCGCGCCGCCAGACTTCTCGCTCTCCTCCGCTTTAGCAGAACCCTTCTTTCCCGACCATCCGCTGCCGAAGGACGCCTTGCCATCGCCGGCGTCGGAGCTGAAGAGAGAGCCGAGCCACTGCGCGTTGAAGAGAGCCATGATCGAGTCGATGAAAGTAATCAGAGCTTGCGATTTGTGCCGTGAAAGCGCCTAGAACAGGGGAGGGCTTTTATAGGAGAAGGAAGATACTTACCGATTAATTAGGCAACTAATTTCCTAATTAAGAAACAATCTTCCTTTTCTAGCCGCTTTCCTTCTTGGATTCTGTTCCGTTCCGCGAGGGTAACGGAAGCGTGTGGACTCGGCATTACTATAACATTCCTTTTTTGTATATATATATTATGATGTTACACAAATTTCCCATTTTTAAAATCTTATACCGTACATTATATTCACATTATAAATTTTTAAATTTAAATTTTATGTAACTTCAACATTATCATCTAACTCTTAAATATTATAGGTAAAATTTCACCGGTAATAAAACAAAATAAAAGAATACAAACTGTGCTTATCGCGGATGAGTCCGCACGCCAAGGTTCTTATATATATATATATATATAAAATTAATTAATTAATTAATTAATTACTCTGATTCAATCCGAACAGCCATTGACTCTGTCAACTGTCTGGCATCTCAGGCAAAGAGTTTGCGTACGGATCTCGACTTATTCAACGTTGACTAATTGCATTCATTCAACGTTGACTAATTGCATTCAAAGTCAACATGGGTTCTACGTTGACATTGTAGACCAGTCAAAATTGGCATAATCGTCTTCTTCCGAGCTCTTTCTTTCTCTTTTTAGTCGCATCTCTCGCATGCTATATGAATCACTAAATTTAGCACTAAATTCATGCGAAAAACATTAAGCACGTTTGGTTATGGGCTGTTCCGGATAGAACTACGTGGATGATCGAAGACGATGACTCAGCTGATGAAGACGACCGCCAGGAAGATGACTTGTGCTCTGCGAGATTAACACGAGCATTAAAAGACACACCGGGAAGAATTACGACGGATGTCCCTCCAACGCTCAAGTTAGAAAGAGGAGAAAGAGAGTTTGTATGGATTCAGAAGATTCAAAGTGCTCCGAAAAACAAACTTACTCATTGTCCATTGTATCTTATATACCTTCTCTCATGACGTCGTGACACATCTACAGCTTGTAACCGTTCCCGCATTTATGGGCATGCGTTAGGCGTTACAGCCTTAACTGCTTTTTACAACACTAATTGCTCTTCAGTTATTTCAATCGTGCTCCTTCAGTTATCCTAATCATGTGGGACGATTTACAATAAATGTCTTTATTAATATCCACCGAAATTCCCAGCGAAGCTAGGTGGCCTTCACCTAAAACAACCCCTTTGAGTCTGTTCATAAGAGAGACTTCCCTTGTATATGTCCGAGATGAACTCGGGTATTATCCACCTGAGATGAGCTCGGGTCTTTTCCGTCCGAGGTAAGCTCAAGTCTTTTTCGCCCGAGGTGAGGTCGGGTCTTTCTTGTTCGAGATGAGCTCGGGTCTTTCTCCGTCCGAGGTGAACTCAGCTTCTGTTCGCCCGAGGTTCCCTCAGGTCTCTTCTGCCCGAGATGACCTCGGCTATTATTTGCCCGAGATCCCTTCGGGTCTCTCCTGCTCGAGATGACCTCGACCACTATTTGTCTAAGGTGGACCCCTCTACTCATCTGAGCTGGTATACAGATCACCCTCCATATTCTTCGCCTCTCATATCATCCGGATTATGGGTTATTGATAATAATTTTGGTTAACTATTTAAGGTTATTAATAAAAAATTTATTTGATTTAAATAATTGATAATTCCTGAGTCATAATGTATGTATGATACGTTAGCAATTTTGACTCCAATATTATTAATGCATATATATTAATAATATATTATTAATTTTAATATTAATATTATTAACATATAATAATAATAACAATAATTTTAATATTATATATATATATAATACTAATATTAATAATTTATTTTTTTTATTTTTTTTAAATAACCAAATATCAAATTAATTTAGTTGAAAAATAGTCTATATTAAATCAGAGATAATATAGTAAATATAAAACTAGGTCATATACTAAAACTTTTAAATTTTTTTTACATTACCTAAGTTGAACCAAACAATATAAGGTTATATTTTATTTCCCATAATCTTGGTTATGTGATTAAGAGTTAATTACATAACCAAAGTTATGAAAAATAAAATATAACTTAATATTATTTGGTTCAACTTAGGTAACACAACAAAAACTTATTTATTTAAAGATTTAAATATATAATCTAATTTAATATTTTACTATATTACCTTCACTTACAAAAACCAACCATACATAAAATTTCGGACTTTATGTGAATTTTTTACTTTACGATTTAAAAAAAAAATACAACTTCATTTTAAAAACAAAATATCACATATTTTTTTATATTTAGTTTTTATAATTTAAAATAAAATTTTTATTATGAAAATTTTAGGGGTAATGTTATTTCAAATTGTAAATATTGGAGGATGTTTTTGGTAAAAAAATTTAGTTAACTTCGGAATCAATAAAAAACCTTACTTTTTTGGATTGCATGTCCTTTTTACTAACTTGTCAGACATATATCATTACTTGTGAATCGCCGATTACCTAAACCAAACGGATTTTCGTTGATAATTTTAGATGGATAACTAAGGTTATCAAGAATAATCCCTAACCAAACACACCCTAAGTATAATGACGATTAAGTTTAGAAATTAATTAATTTCAATTACAGATAAATTACAATCTCAATTATATTTAACATTATTTTTATATTTATTATTATCATAT
>JBAMIE010206943.1:0-10592 GCA_037177295.1 Kaempferia parviflora
TTTTTATTATTATATTTATGGAATGAGTGGAAGGAGAGAGATTTAAAAGAATGAGTGGAAGGAGAGAGATTGAAAGATAATAATATTTTATTTTTAGGGTAAGAGTTTCATTCCATAAATTTAGAGAATTACTATTCATGAAATCTAAATTTAGGGAATGGATATGGTAGCTGATGCAAAGATTTTTTAGCTATCCTATCTAAAATTTAAAATAAAATCTCTAAATAGAACAGTTGATATGGATGCTTTAACAATAATACCCTTGCACGAACTAACTTTACCATGCTCTCCTTCTGGCAGCATTACCTGGGGTTCACATGCTCTCCTTCTAGAAGCATGCATCAACCTGTCCCTACACAGAGATAGAGATCATTTCATACTCACCGCCACACAGCTAAGGCACCGTACTGGTGCTCTGAAAATGACTGGCGTTTTCTTGTCTCTTCCTCTTTTCAGATAGTGCCCAGTGGGGTCAGCATCTTCCCCCACTTCGGCCATTTTAACCACTTGATGCTCTTCTAGAAGCATACTCGTGAAAATATGACTTTCGATAGAGGTGGTTTATTGTGCCACTCAATCTCAATGATAGAGTACTTTTAGTTGCACTTGGAGATGAAACCATGGCTTCTTGTCTTGTGCTTGAATCGAACAAGAGAAATTTCAATGCCGGTAAAGTATGCTACTATGGTTTCTTATTCTCCTTTTATTGCTGACTAAGATGTCAAAGATTCTAAAAGAAATATGCGGAACAGTTAGTGAAGCAGAGTTTATAAATTGAAAAAGTTAGTTATCGCGAAGATAATTGCATGTGGTTTTAATTAGTCTCTTATCGAGAAGTTAGTGAAGCAATCACCAAGATAATAACGGCATGTCGTTTTAATTAGTCTCTTATCAAGAAGTTAGTTATGGGTTTGTGTTTACTTCTTTTTGCTGGTGATATTGTTTTTTGCGGTGGCGAAAAAGTTGGATTACCATTTTGTAATTTACCCCGTCCATATTTTCATATTTCACATTTTCACTTCAGCAAGCTGACTGTGGAAGGCGCGCGGGCATATAAAGTCTCTTCTCGATCGGCCGGAGAGAGGAGCCAACCACCGCTCCTCCATCGCCTCTTGATCGGAGGCTGTGAATCATGTTTCGGCGTCTCCTGTTGCAGCATCCCACCGGCCGTGGCGTCGCCACTGGCCTCCTCGCTCTCGCCGCCTTCGCTCTCGGTTCCTCCGACGGCGCCTCCCTCCCCACAAGTAACCCTCCTTTCTTCCTTTTCCCTTCACGTCAGTTCTCAATATTTTCTGCTCTCTCTCACGCATGTGCTCCCCTTCGTAAAAGATGTCGCCATTTCGATATCCGCCCCGTTTCGGCAATTTCTATCGTCGATTTCGTCGATTTTCTCGCAAGATTTCACTCTTCCATGCTCAGTCTTTTCTCCAGGTTTAAACCTAACCTATCGTATTTAAAATTTTCTTTCGCTTTGGAGTTGGATAATCTTTTAATCTGATTCGTAGAGTCTTTTGCACGGCATTTTACAACCGCGAGCCCTCTTCCACCGCCGGATTCAAGTAAGGACGTGGCGTGCTGCGCTGGATGCCTCGGAAGGAACTCTATTGTCAAAGCGGCCGCGGCTGCTGGTCCTGCCGTGGTGAATATATGTCTTATTGAAGGTGAAAGGACTTTATTGTGTCTTCGGATTTCCTCAATATGTGGATTTGTTTTAGGTGTATTCGTTTGAATGATGAGCTTTTTTCAATACTTCTTTTCAGATCTATATGGTCCTAGGCCTGTAAGGGGTATAGGGTCTGGGACTATCATTGATCCTGATGGGACGATCTTGACCTGTGCACATTGCATAGCAGACTTTGCTAATAGGAAAACGATCTCAAAAGGCAAAGTGAGTATGCAAACCTAAAACTTAGGGCTGCACTTTTAGCGTTATTCTTCTTGATGAAGAAATGCACTTAGAACTGGATGATGACTGAGAATTTGAAGTTGCAAGTTATATCCAGTTGGACTTGGTTACAAATACTTTCCGGGTGAAGTTACAAGTCATTAGATTTCATCATGTAGACTAATAAAGATTGTGACTCATGTCTTAGTCCAATTTTGTAGGGTGGAAATTGTAGCAGATTGCAAGATGCATCAGTCTTTTTGAAGTTTCCTCGGTTAGCTTGCTGTCATACAAGTTTGAAAGATGGTCTCCTAACTGAGTCTGGCTCATATCTGACTAGGTTAAGTTTGCTTGAGATGATGAGATGTAATAGTCTACAGAATTAAATGTATGACTTCAGTAATTCTTTGGTGTTGATTGATGTTTGAGGGTGTTAATAGTTTGGTTGGACAAAAATTCTACTGAAATAATTTTGGTTGACTAAAATATGGCTTGCTTGCTAACAATTCAGGCTGAAAGATCTCAATAATCCAGAAGCTCATTCCTTCAGGGTCTTGTTCCCATAAACCTCTCTAGTATACTCTGTTATAAGGTTTTTTATCGGAATGAAGAGAATGGAGATTTAGCAAAAATCACCCAAGATATAGTTGGGTACTTTAGCCCAGCAACTTTCTTTCAGCTAAAGTAGACCATCATCATATTGCCTTTTCATTTGTCATCATATAGTTTTAGTACATCGTAGTCGTCTTTTTTTATGTTATATCGGCTAAGCTTAAATGTATATGCATCTATAATTTGGGAACACAGCCATTATCTCTCCCATTTCATAATTAGTTGACTTTCCAAAGTTCTAAATGTCAAATTTGTTTTTGCAAATTTATTGCGTTGCGTTATATTTGCATATATCTCATCTTGATTTAGGAGTAACTAATTAGTATGTTGAGTTTCTAAGAAAACGGATGCTGACAATTTAACCTCATAAAATTTTAGGCTACATTTGAAAGTGAATCCCTGCTTCAGTGCTCGATTGGAGCACTAAAGTGTTTCTTTTTCTTGCATGCAAAATCAGCAATATTCAAACTTGATAAGAACAAGCATAGGCTCCATCTTGTCATACTCAATTTTGACCTGGTTATTTTGCACCTTTAAGGAGATTGTATAACCAGTTGTTTGACAGCCTGAATAAGACTCCATGACCCATCCCTTATCTTGTGGGTTCTATTCACCATGTGGATATATATATATTAATGCTGCTATATCCACTTTCTTTCAGAGCATATGAGCCAACTTAAGGATTAAGGAAATCCACTTTCTTTCAGAGCATATAAGCCAACTTAAGGATTAAGGATTAGTGGTGTTTTTTTCTCTTCTATTCTCATTTTAGTCATCACTGAAAATTCAAAATTTCTCTTGTCTGCCTTTTGTGGCTTTTTGTTTCTTGTTTTAACTTATTTTATTGTTTTATAAACAGATTGTTGTGACTTTACCAGATGGACGTAAATTTGATGGCATTGTGGTAAATGCTGATTTTCTTTCTGACGTTGCTGTGGTGAAGATACATTCTGAAACTCCACTTCCATCTGCTAGACTTGGATCATCATCTAAGCTTCAGCCAGGTGACTGGGTAATAGCCTTGGGCTGCCCACTTTCTCTGCAAAATACCATAACATCTGGTATTGTAAGGTACTTCGACATAGACATTGCTATCAATTTGTTTAATGATTTAATCTCTATCTGGTAATAATTTCTTCGCACACTGTTAGTTAGTCCAGAATTTTGTTAGCATGTTTAAACTGTTATTGTAGCTGAGATAAAAATGCTAAGATTAATAAAAAAAAATGATGAACCGGTAACACAAAAAAAATGCTAAGATTAATGATCTATATTTAAGTTGTCATTTAGCAGAGATCAATAAAATGCCAAAATAAATGTGTTGTAATTTTAAATAGCAATGTATATCTCCAATATAATAAAATGAGAGAAAATTGGATGATATGACAGACATATTACATCAAAATAAATTTTACAGCTGGAAGAGTCAAATCCATTAGGATGGAATCTGAGAGAGGGAGATATAAAGACCAAGTAAAATTTCTTCTAACAAAAAACTAATAATTGACTTGAATATTACCAGTGATCTAATTTTCCACAGAGATTAATGGGTGAATAAAATTCAAGTTGTCAGTCCCAAATAATTGGGACAAACACACTTCATGATGAAGTTATTCTTTAAATTGTTTTTATCAAAATATTTACTGCTGTAATAAGATATAGTGCAGTTATTTTATCTTAACTTGATGGCTTTATTTAGCTGATTCTTGTGTTATTGTCTTTATCCGTTATGTGACACAGATCCTTTTTATTTCTCATTCACTTTTAACTTCTCTTTACCATTCTTTTTATTATGTAGTTGTGTTGATCGGAAAAGTAGCGATTTGGGTCTTGTAGGAATTCGAAGGGAGTATTTGCAAACAAATTGTGCAATTAATCAGGCAAGTTTGATTCCATTTTATCTTATAATCTATGAAGTTCGTTCATGCGCTATAAAGTTAAGAGAAGGCGGGCTCCACTTGTGAAAATAAAAAACTCCCAGTGGGTGGGATCCACTACTTGAATTTGGTCCAAGGTATTTTGCAGAGAAGATCTTGCAAAACCAATTGAGGTTCATTTGCTACTCGTGAATTAACATTTGAACTTCGTGCTTACTTTGACATCAAAGAGGACTTGAATTATTTTACAAATGCTATTTGAAATTTGTTTTTCTTTATTTAGCAAAGTTAAATTTCTAACATTCTATTAATTTTTGTCACATATTCCCTACGTTATAAAAAAATCATATAGATAATTTCTATTAATTCAATTGTCATTCATTAAAACCATCATATGCATAACTTCTTTTATCTTGGTTTCTCGATCATTTTCATCCATCATATTTTTTACAATCTGTTTAGTTTACTTGTATCATATTCAATTCATTGCATCGCTTGCCTTTATTATAGTCATTATTATTTGTTGATATAATTAAAAGATTATGTTTGGCACGCATAAATGGAATGTAATAGAGTCACAATTGGAATTAAAATGACTGGAGCAGATTGACTAGGAATCATAAGTGGAATGCTTAATTTTATTAACATGTTGTGAATGGAATGAAAGGGCTTCTTATATAAGATGTAGACCACTTGATTTGTATATAAAATGTAGACCACTAGAAGGTTCAAGATAAATGAAATCAGAGATCTTCTTGGAATCTGATTTGAATCCAGGTTTTGAGATGGTGTCATTGATCTCTGCGTCCACCATCTATTCGGGCAGGGCAGGAGAAGAGGACTAGTAGCAAGAAGGAAGGGTCTTTGTGGCAACGTTAGAATCAGAGTGGAACTTACTGACAGAGATGACCTCATAGTTGGAGTTGTTGGCGATGGTGATATAGAAGTAATGTAAAAATGTGAATATTTTAAGAGATGACTACCTCATAAATTTTTAAACTCAAAATAATCTGCATTTAGTGAACTGAAATCAAAGACAATATTTAAAGGATACTTCACTGTTTTAATTAAAATAGAAGTGTTAAACTCAGGAAAATCTCTGTTGACTTAATCCTAGAAAGTTGCGCATATGATCTGACTTTAAAGGAGCACTTTATGACCTGACGCATTGACCGTGGGAGATTTCCTTGGTAACTTGACCTACAGCTCTTTAATGACACCTCAGAAGAATGCTTAGATGAGACCCTCAATTGACACTCTAGAAGAGTGCTTACATGAGACCAATACAACCTTAGAAGAACATTTCACTTGAGCCCTTGTAACTAAAAGAGAAAAATGAATAAAACAAATATCATGAATTGAATGCAAAATATTAATTTATAATTGACAAACCAATTAAAATTGTTGTTGGTACGTGCTTATTTAGTAATTCATGAATTGAAAGCTTGTCAACATAGAGAAAACTTGTCAACCTAGAGAGTTACAATTTTTTTTTTAATTATTTGCCATTATACTAGGAGGTTTACTGAGCTGATATGAGAACAATTTAACTGTTACTTGCATGTGGATTTTCACAAACAATTTAATTTCCTAATATATCCATTGCAGCTTTCCACTTTTTTTCTTAATTTATATGTATATTATACAGGGTAATTCTGGAGGACCCCTTGTCAACCTTGATGGTGAGGTTGTAGGTGTTAACATTATGAAAGTTATTACAGCTGATGGATTTAGCTTTGCAGTTCCAATTGATACGGTCATCAAAATCTTTGAGCAATTTAGGAAGAATAGGTATGCAATGGTGTCCCTGTCCATTTGATGACATTTGTAACCTCACTTGGTTTTTTTCTTTTTGATAATTGTGATGTACGTTAGTTCATTTGCTTTGGTATTTGAGGAATTGAGTTTACAAGTGATCTCCTTTCAATTGAAATATCCTATCAATTAATTTAAGCAAATTCGAGAAAATGTTTGCATTAGATGGCAATGAAACTGTTTTAAGAACTAGTATTTGTAATTAGTTGCAAACCTGGGATTCTGAGTTCAGCTGGGCAAATAAATGTCTGGTTGGTAAATTTGAAAAGAAAATTTAATAAAGGGCAGCCCGATACACGAAGCTCCCGCCAATATGTGTCCTGGGGAAGGGTCGGACTACATTGGGTATGTTGTACGCAGTCTTACCTTACATTGCAAGAGGTTATTTCCGTGACTTGAACCCGTGACCTCTAGGTCATATGACAACAACATAGGGAGTCCTGCCTTGTCTGATATGTAATTATCTGTGTTGCTACACTGGTTAACTTTTTTTTCATTGTACATGGTGTGTATGGTTTCATCTCAATCTATCATGGTCTTAGGAATCATTTGTACGACTGATATGCAAAATGAAATTCTTACAAACTTTAGTTTTGTCGAACCTACTATCGTTTGTCAACAAAATAAGATCACTCATTGGAAATTGAGTTTGTTTTCTATCATAAACATGGAACTCAGTTCTGTTTCTTGAACAACTTTGATGCTGCACTTGATATTGACATTAATGGACCATGCCATGAAGTTTTTGACCTTGATTGTACACCTAATATTGGCGTATGCTGAATTATTTGATAAAAGGAATGAGGAATTTATATCTGTGAATATTCTGTTTGTGCAGTAGTAGAGTAGTTCGTCCCTGGCTTGGATTGACCATGCTAGATCTTAATGAAAGGATAATTTTACTGTTAAAGGAGAGAGATGCTTCATTTCCTGATGTTACAAAAGGTGTTTTTGTGATCCTGGTGAGTTTTGTATTGTAATAAAATTCGACGAGAAAAAGAAAAAGCTTTTTTGCCTACTTAACTTATGCCAACCAAAAAAAAAAAACTATAATGATCTGCTTCACTAGAACACTGTTACTCTATCAATTGAGCTTGATTCTGAGACTGTAACAGTCCAATCTGCATTCTGACTTTTTGGACTACTTTGTTATCTTAGATAATCACAACTTCAACCAATTACATAAAGAAACAAATCCATTGTAAAGAAACAAATCTGCTTTTGCCTTCTTTGTTCAAATGGAAAATGCTTTAAGAATTTTCTTTTTCTACTAAGTATTTACCAGAGTTTGTAATTTTGATTAAGCAATTAATGTCTAATCTGTCATTGATCTATTTGACTTTTACTAAAATATCTGTTGGTTTAGACAATAAATAAGGTCTCATCCTCCAATAATTTAAAACCATTATGCACAATTTGGATCATTTGTTCGCACTGGTATTTATCTTATATTCCTGAGAAAAATAATGCAAGATATTGTCAACCAGGTAATTCCAGGATCTCCAGCAGATCGTGCAGGATTCCAACAGGGTGATATTGTAATTGAGTTTGGTGGCAGACCAGTTGGAGAGTTTAAAGAGGTAATTCCACTCAGATATTCTGAGGACAATCTTCATGATTGAAAACACGATGACTAGTTTTTCAACTGTGGGATGGACATTTAATTCTACAAAATTTAAATTATAATAATATTTTTTTAAAATAAATAATTTATTTTTTGATTTAATTTAGAGAATATGAAAATAAAGCATTGTAAATTTCATTGTCATTTTATATTTTGTAAAGTAAATTTGAATAGAAGTGTCAAACTTTTATGCTAGAAGTTAATATTTGTGATGATATTGATATTGCTAGTTTCTAATTTATTTTAAAAATTTTATGTTTAAAATTTATATTTATTTAACTTAAGCTATTATTTTATATTTTAGGTAGTTGACACAGAGGAAGTGGATGCAGTGGTTATGAATTTTTCTTAGTTCTTCAATGAGATTTTCTTTAATAATATGTATAGATAGATAGTTGAACATAAGGTGAAGTGCTTTCTACTGTATTCTTGGTTAAAATACTCACTACTATGTATCCTACACTTCAACCGATGTCGGTATAACATATATTTCATGAATGATTTTTTTTTTCTATTTAAATCCTGATCAGTCTCACTATATTGTCCAGTTTGTTTTAATAGCAATAATAATCATAAATCTTCAAATACTGATCACGCTCACTATATTTTATACCACCATCATCATAAACCCTTCTGTGAGTTGGGCATTCAAGGCGCTCTGTTAGTAGCCATAACTCCTATTTAGCTTGAGATTCATTAAAGATTTAATTTTACATGGGATTTCTTTCTCACTGCACACCGCAGTTTTTCTTAGGTTAACGCAATTTTTGTTGATGAGAATAAAAAAAATAAAAAATCATGTCTGTAGCTTTTAAATCAGATTTCACCAATGGCAATTTTCTATTGAATTTCAGATCACAGATATCATGGAGGATAAAGTTGGGGTGCCTCTGAAAGTTCTGGTGAAGCGATCCAACAACAAAACGGTCACATTGACTGTAGAGCCAGAGGAAGCTGACACCGATATGTGAGACTTTACCGAAATATTGGCAATTTTTTCCCCATTGCCACAATCAATCAGTTTATTTGATACACAAGTTAGGCCATTCGTTTTTTACAATGATGACAGTTCAAGTGCATTGTATTGTATCTCTAGTTTTGAGTTAGTTTTCAACCATGGTCGATAACTGTAAAATTTGAGGTGTATTTTGCTACCTAGTCTTGCAATTTAAGTGGGTCCAAAGGAAGTGGTAGGGAGGGGTACCTTTGTTTTTTCCCTGTACTCATATTTACTCATGCAAATCATCTGGGAACATTTTTGTGGGGTTTTTTTTTTGTTGCAATATTTTCTCTCACAATTAAATTTGTATAGATTTAATTTCGTAAGTTGATTTCTAAATTATTTGCATAGTGAAAAATGCCATTGAATGTTTAGTAACTATATCCGCATGACACGAGTATATAATAGGTCGTTATCGTAAAATATTAACTTGCAAATTAATATACGAGATAATTTATATGAAAAGGAAGTGTCAAATTCAAATATTCTTCTTAAAAAAATAATGCTCGGCCATTATAGCTTGACTGCATAAACCGGTTAAAAATGAAGACTATGAACGCGATTAGATAAGTAGAATAAATGTCTACTGTAAATTAAAACTTTAGTAGATTATAATATAACATTAAGGCACTGGATTAATGCATTCAATATTTTTTTAAATAAAATTTTCATTAAATCAAAAACTCTAAATACATTTAAAAAAATAGTTTTAAATTTTATTTAGCTTGAATTATATAACCCAACTCTAAACTCTAAAAGCATGCTTGATTAGATGGAATGAGAGTGAAGAATGGGAAAAAGATTGAAAGTTGGTGTTTAGTTTGAGTGATTAGTCGTGGGTGCCACGAATTCAATCCCTTAAATATGGGAATAAGTTATTACTTAGCTTTATAGGGGGAATAGAAAAGCTACCATTCACATTCCTCATTTCTATCAATTTCATTTCTATTTTCATACCTTTCAATTAACTAAGCACCCCCTAAAAGTAAAATCTAATTGGCTTAACCAAAAACTAAAACAATAATAAAAAATATTATTATGCACCCTAAATATATATACTCAGTGAGTACCTAATTTTTTTAGTTTATTTTTTTTTTAATTTGAATAATATAACCCAACCTCTAAATCCTAAAGGTAAGATCTAATTAGCTTAACCCCGGAGCTAAAAAAATAAATAAATAAATACTACTAGAATGAATCTAGGCGACTGGACGAGTCCGCAGCGGAAGGTCTGCAGATATATAGAAAAAGTTACGCTGAGCGCGCTAGCGTAACAAAAGTTTTATTTTATTTATTTTATTTTTTTACTTGTGGGTATACCATTTAAGGTTTACTTTTAGGATTTAAGAATTGAGTTATAGTATTAAACAAAAAAAAAAAAAGATGCTCACGAAATGTGCGGGATAAAATAAAACTTCCTAATTGGCATAGTCTGCAGCGGAAGGTCCACTTATGTGGCGTTGCCAGCGTGATTCCGCTGGCTTGCTGACGTCGCTTTGCTTAGCTCCCCTCTCCATTCTCGATCATAAGTTTTTCCATTCCACTGTCTATTTTTCAGCCATGTACAATATTTTTGTTAAGATTTATGCTACAATGTGTTGGAGCAATCTAGTGCCCTAGGGTTTTGATGTTTGAGCAAAGGTTTAAGTTAAGTTTATTGTTGTACCTAATATGCATGATTGAGTGTGCAGAAGATTAGTACAACAAGAGAAAAGTCCAAGTGTGATTTTGGCATTGGAGGAAAGCCCAAGTAAGAGGCTTGACTGTGTAAATCCAAGG
>JBAMIE010206964.1:0-10592 GCA_037177295.1 Kaempferia parviflora
ATTTTCCCTATTTTTTTCTCATTTTTTTTATTTTTAAAAATTTTTGTTTTATTTTTTATTTTTTATTTATAAATTTTAAATTTTAAATTTTTTTATTTTTTTATTTGTTTAATTTTAAAACAAATTACTTTTTTTAAAAAAAATTAATTTTTGTCACTTTTTTTAAAAAAATAATTTTTTTTTAAATTAAAATTTTTAAAAAAGAATGAGAATTGGAATGAAAATGAAATCCACCAAGTTACATGGGTTTGGTGATTCCTATAAATTTAAAAAATATTTCCAAATTTTCATTATCAAATCTACAATCCAAACACTATCATTATACTATAATTTCATTCCCTGATTCCTAAACCCACTAATCAAACGCCATCTCAATTTTATCAACATTAGAATTGTTTGCATCAATAATAATAATAATAATAGGACATATTAATTTCTATCGATTTTCCTATAATTATCTTAATTAGCGATTAAGAATGATAATTTTCTTTCACAGTAAGAGATGTGATGTGAGATCCAAATTGAGAAGGATATATAGATATTTTTTTATATTAATTAAATAAATGAATAATTAGATATAAGAGTATCCATAGGGAAACTTCTTTTAAACTCCTTCTGTGACTTGACCTCTCTCAAAAGCTCCCACCTATGGGAGGGAGCTCCTTCGGCTTTGTTGGAGCTTTTTTTAATTATTAAATTGATTTTTTTTATATTTGTAAAAAAAACAAATGAAACACTTTTTTAATTTATGAATTTCAATTTTATAAAAATTTAATTATATATATAAAGTAAATTATGGAGAAATAAGAAATAAATAAGTGTGAGATCTCTAAAGAGTTATTAAGAGATTTTTTTATACTGAAAAGATATATAATTTTTTTATTTTACTTTTTAAGTGGTATGACAATAAATGACCTTTCCAAAAGTGTCAACAAGATGAGTCTGGTAGAATCTAATATATATATTGATTTTAATTATTGAATTAATTTATTTTTTTAATTATATTTTTGGGATGATATTAATTTTAATTTGTCTATGATATGGATACGAGGATGGAGATAAAAGTTGAAAACCTAATGAGATAGGATGAAAATGAGGATGGATATAGGTTAATTATTATGTGTATTAATACGAGGATGAATATTCGAGGACAAGGATAAAAGTTGAAAATGCAACGGGAGAAGGATGAAGATGAATAACTGCAGCCCGCCGTTTCATATTCCAATTCGCCACACAGCAGACAGCCAACGACACCGTTTCAATTTCAATTGGTTTGGAACACTGTTTCGTACATAATACAAAACATCTAATCCGAAACCTGTTCCTTTCCCAAGTCCTTCCGAGTCGCCATACGCGTCAATTTCTGAGATTAATAAAGAAAACCCACTGCTTAGCGATGAAGGAAAGGGCGAGCGAGAGCGAGATGGCCGCCGGAAGCCATTGATCCTCGCCGGACCCTAGAGAAGAGGGGATAGGCGATGGGAGGCGGCAGCGGATCTGTGCCGACTGGCTCGGTGGTGGAGGACGAGTATGCCACTGTGAGGACGTCGGTGTGGTGGGACATCGAGAACTGCCAGGTCCCAAGGGAATGCAATCCACACCTGATCGCCCAAAACATTAGCTCGGCGTTGGCGGAGGTGGGGTACCGCGGCCCCGTCTCAATCTCTGCCTTCGGAGACACGAGCAAGATAGCCCAGCCGGCGCAGCAAGCGCTGAACAGCACCGGCATCGCTCTTAACCACGTCCCTGCCGGTAAAATTTCTTGATCCTTTTGTTTTTAGGGCACACCCTACTGTCCGTCCCCGTCTACCTATGCAAGGACCCACTTTGTTCCATAATCTTGTGGGTTTTCGTTATTGAGTTGTCGTCCTTTTTGTTAATTACATTTCATACATGTTCTAACTTGGCAGATCATTCTGGTAGAAGTTGAATCTCTCCTAAAGTTCATATTTTTAAAAAATTCTATTTCGACTTGGGTTGGTTGACATGTTCTTTTCGATGAATAGTCACTCATGTTGTCATGATTCTTGGCCATTTGTTATACCTAATTTATAAACTTTAGCCTGCCTAATCAGTTACCAACTCTCACTCTGCTTTTGTTGCTAATGATCACATTACCACTAATCTAGCGATAATCATTGTTCAAGTGACTTTTTATGTATTTTGTGATATATGTTATCTTTATTTCACTATCTGTGTTTCTTTCTATAGTTAAAGTACTTAATGGCTATGTAAGAACTAAGAATAGATGGTTGTTATTCAGAAAACATATGCTGGACAAAGAGGAAGTGTATGAGATATTGTGGCTTATTAGAGTAACTTGGAGAAGATTGTTAATAGCCATCTGTTAGTAGGGGACATGTTGGTGGCAAATGGTAGTTGATATATTATGTTATATTCATGATAGCTCTAAGAGGATGACCAGGATTTCCCCCAACACAATGAATGTGGCATCCAATGTTCTAATTTTTTAAGGTCTAAGATAATAAATTGTATCATGGGCTCTTGGGCAGTGATTTATACATGAACAAGAGATGAAACAAAAAATAATAAGAACCAATTTGATTTTATGTTTGGAAGATTAACTATCAATGTCATTCTTTAAATAAGAGAAATTAATGGATATATTCAGAGAAAATAAAGGTTTTGAATGTGATTCTCACTGATGGTCTATTAAAAAAGACTAAAATTAGTAGTCAAGAACCTAAAAAATAGCTCCAGTAGACATGCAAATACAAGAAGAATAGATAGACTTAGAAAGTTGATTAGAAGAGTATCTAGTTAGACCTATCAAATCAATTAGAAGTGTCAATATGAGTTTTGAGAGAAAAAGAAGTGAAAAAAAAAGTGTTTAAAAGATTTGAATATTACCACTAGTGATATAATCTTATGTAGAGTTGAATGGAAGGATTGATTTCACGTATTTGATCCTATCAATTCAAACTCATGCAAAGTTTTGTTGTTGTGGTTGTACTGACGTGTATAACGCCGTGCAAGAATGAAATAATTAATGTGATCTTAAGATTATTATCTATTCTTTCTGATAGCATGAAAAGGAATTACAAGTCCATTCAAATCAATTGTATATTGGGTTAGAACCATGATTATCAATTATGTATTGTCCAAATTTCCTTTTAGCCCCTAAAGTTTAGTAGCTATTTCAAAATAGTCTCAGATTTTACTATTGTCAAATGCCTTGCCCAGTCGCCCCCATAATTTCAAATCCTTCAATGTTGCCACTTGGTCTCAAACCTATGGTGATCGGAGGAATACATGGGAGTCATAGGTAGCTTAAGACTTGAACGAAGGAAAGCAAAATTGTCCTCCAAAATACAACCATACTCCTTTTGAGTGCATTGGTGTCATCACCTTTTGGAAAAACACAAAAGATGCAGCTAAGAAAGTGCATATGAAAGAGTTTATGTTGTGGTTGATTGACTTTGAAATTGACAAGTTTTTAGTGGTAGTCGTCTTCAATGCAATCTTGTTAGTTGTGAAAATGAACTGTCACAAGAAATTGAAACTGCTAAAGATGGAAAACTTCAACCCATAGACAGACATGTACAGCTTTGGGATATTGTCACTGAAGATCCTCATCAGAATGAAGCTCAGAAACGGAACGATGGAGGTGTTTGACATGGATGTGATAAAGTGCTAAATGTGGGAGGGAGGGGTTGGTGCAAACACTAAAGCTGGTGATGTGATGTTGCTATGGAAGGAGGACATGAGCAAGTTGGCGAAGCTGCTGGTGGAGAACATGCCCAAGAACTGGTTTGCTTTATACAACAAAGGACAAGAGTGGGATTGAGATACCCATCTGATGCTACTATCTAGAGCTCACTACGGAGTAAATTGACATTTAAATTTAATGGTTGGTGGAAGTTCTATCTTTAATTTAACTTGTCACATTTTATGAGACATGTTTAAATCTTACCAATATTGGTTCTTTGACTTATTCCTATCAAATACACAGGGCAAAGAAAGGGATACAAAGAGAAATAGGGTCCATTGGCCAATGCCATGTTGAATTTGTTCTCTACATTACTTCTTCGGACAATAGTAAATCTTTAGGCTAGGAGAATGTTTCAAAAAGGCTAAACTATTATCAAATTTGGAAAAATGAAATTTGGCCAATTTGATATAAAGCTAGGCTTTAAATGTTACAATCCTATTTTGATTAGTGTGTACTTGTGCTAGCCTTCTTTGTTTCCCTTTCTTTGGAGGTGATTTTATTTGTTGAAAAGTACTGAGTAGTTTCAGAAGGTTTGTTTACAGTCATTTTATGCATTTATCCTGGTCTTTGTTACACAGGCGTCAAAGATGCAAGCGATAAGAAGATTTTG
Organism: Kaempferia parviflora; assembly: GCA_037177295.1. Classification (NCBI taxonomy): domain Eukaryota; kingdom Viridiplantae; phylum Streptophyta; class Magnoliopsida; order Zingiberales; family Zingiberaceae; genus Kaempferia; species Kaempferia parviflora. Next base: position 4,344 of record JBAMIE010206964.1, read on the forward strand.
GTTGACATGTTACTTTGGGCAGTTGATAATCCACCTCCTGCGAACTACTTGTTAATATCTGGTGATCGTGACTTCTCAAATGCACTCCACCAACTTAGTTTTCGGAGATACAACATTCTTCTTGCCCAACCACCAAGCGTATCACAAGCCCTTGTTGCAGCAGCAAAGAGTGTCTGGAACTGGAAGGACCTTGTGGTCGGTGGTCCGCCATTGCCTGTGTTGCCTTATAATAACAGTGCCTTGATCGGTAATCCAGTCATTGAAGATACAGCTAATGGCTCTTCTGCTGATGCCAAAGTTGATAATCGCACAAAATGGAAACAAAAGAAACAATCAAATCCCATCCAGTCAACTAGTGGTAAAGCCTCTACGCCATGCACAGTCAATCAGCCGCTGGCAAGTCAAGCCCTTCCTGCTCATGTTAGTAGTCAACAATCTAGCAATAATATGAAAAATCTTGAGCAATTGTCTCCCTCAACTATACCTAGTAGTGAATTCCAGGACAGTTCACAAGTGAAGAATACTAGTCTTTTTCCTCAGTCATCAATTCCAAAGCCACCGTCTCAGCCTTCTGAAGCAATGCCTTTTAAGGTAACTCCTCATGAGTGTCTTCAAGGAAATTGGCCCAACTCTTCTAGTGGTCATGCAGAAAATTATGCAGCACCTAAGCCTGATTTTGCCCTAGAACATGGAAATACCTTTCCTAGCAACTACAAATCACATCAGCCTCAGCTACTTAAACCAAGTGATTCCCTAGAACATGGAAATACCTTTCCTAGCAACTTCAAATCACATCAGCCTCAGCTACTAAAACCAAGTGATTTATTGCCTCCACTGCCTAATAGTCAACCTGGGCATTCGTCTTCAACAAAGTCACCAAACTACAACTATGCTACCTCGAATTATCATAGTCGCCCGCCATGCCATCCTAGTGGTCCATTCAATTCCTCAGTTGGTCCGGTAAGCCTGCCTGAAATGGTTAGGCCTGGTCCATCAGAATGTTCCAAGGGGGGTAATCAAAATGGCTCATCCTATAAGGTAAACTCAAACAGACAAAATATGAGTTCTTTCCCAGAGCAAAATGGCGCTCGGACTTCTGAACAAATGCACAGACCTCCGGCTCCGCCTCTGCCTACATTTCCACCCATAAGAGATAAACGTATGTCTCAAGATGGACTACCAAACACAGGGAGTTCTGTGCCAACTTCTGAGGTCCAGAATATTTTAAGTGCTTTGCTCATCTTAAAAGCCAACAAAATGATCCCGACAGAGACAAATATAGTCGATTGTATTCGATATGGTGAAACGAATTTCAAAAATTTCGACATTAAGGCAGCCTTAGATTATGCTATCCAACATAAACATGTTGAGAAGCATATGTTGGGCGATCATTTAACTTTGTATGTAGGAAAAAATATTCCACTCTGGAAATGGGTCAATACTATGGATGTTCATGCAAATCATCCCAAAGCTACTTGGGATGCAGTTCTTAAATTTCTATCGTCGTTAGAAGGGCATCATTCGGTTATGACATCACAAAGCAGGTAATATATATATATATTCTTTATGGATATGCTTGATTTTCCTTTTGCATTTATATCATCAAAATGATTATCTTATGCAGGTATCAAGCAGCAACATGTATTAGAAACTCATGCCTGAATCATCTTGCTTTAGGTATAGTTCTTCAGATATTGCAAGCAATAATTGATGAGAAAAAGTGGATTATTCCTCACCGATCGGGTTGGCAGCCATTATCTTTCAGTTTGCCCGATACTAAGAAGAAAGCAAATACAGGTGTGACTCGCAAATCTTGAGATACTCTCCTAAACTATGATGCAAAAAAGTATCTGAAAGCAATTTCAGTATGGCGCACTTGTGAGTGGATGCACTAGTACATGTAATGCATACTGTGCTTTTGACTATCAAGAATGCTAATTTCGTAATCACTTTTGAGGATTGGTATTCTCCTAAAATATGATTCAAAAAAATTATCACCTGTAAGTGGATGCACTAGTACATGTAATGCATACTGTGCTTTTGACTATCAAGAATGATAATTTCATAATGGCTTGACTATTGGTATTGATCACGTATTTATTGTTTTTTAGATTTCATATCTAAGCAAGATGCATGAGCATTCTGAATTCAGTTACTACACAATAATTTTGCTTAGTCACTCTTGATAGCTATCGGCATTGCTTCTTGTGAGATTGATTACTAGTGCCATTTTTCCAGTAAAGAAAACTTGGTTGTCCCATACATCAAGTTACTGCTTTTATGTACACCCTTTCACTCCACAATACTACTCACGTACCAAAACTATCCTGTGTCACAACGGAGCAAGGCATCTCCCCTTCCTCCATTGGTACCATTTGTCTCTCCGGTAGCTGCTCGTCTTTAGCCACTCCCAACTCTCCTGATAACTTTGAGCACATCTGTGAATCAAGAACCAGGAAAGTTGAGCTTTGCAGTTATAGATGCGGGAGCTCTGAAAATTTTGAATCACGAGTAAATCCTATACCTTTCTATACAATGAAGAATCACCTTGTGATTTCATCAATTCGACAAGAAAAAGAGATGGGTTGAGCTCGAACACCTGCATGCCACAGGAAATCATGATGCCTTCTTTGAATTAGATAATGGACTAGTTCACTATCTAGCTCGAACACCTGCATTAAATTACCTCTATAGAAACGCAGAGGGATCTGGTGTTCTTTGGCTTCTTGGAGTCCGGCTTCTGAATAACCTTCAACTGACAATGGATAAGAACAATAAGTTGTCGTTTTAAAATAGAAGTTTGACAGTGCCAATGAGAATATCCAGAATAGGACTAACTTTGCCAGGTGCCTTCTGAATCTGAAGGTCCATTTGTCTTACAATGGCCTCTATATGCTCAAACAGAGCATTAGGTGAATACTTTGATGTAAACCTGATTTTCCTTTCTGAGACATCCTGTTATAGCAAACAAGGCAACGGAGTGTTCATCGTCCAAACAACTCCAGATGATTGTTCCTTGATAAAATTCATTTATGGCATTAACATCCTTACCTCTTTCTCAAAAAACCCAGAAAGATCAAGTGATGAAGACATTCCAATCAGCTGAAATGCATTAATATGGCTAGGTGAAGTTGCATTTTCATCTGTCGCATTGTGCTGGAAACAAACAAATGGCAGAGAAACAAAGATTAGTTATATCTCAACATGCTTTCAGCAATCTTTGCTTCCGTTTCAGTCAGATAAACAAAGTTTACCTCTTTACTTGGAACAGAGTTGTGAAGGATTATCTCCTCATCGTTGTAATCATCACTCGGGACAGCTGGTACATAATCTTGCTTGAACCATTCATCTGCCTTGATCCCTGCTGCATTTATCCGAGTTATAGGATTTGGATCGAGTATTCTTCTTAGTATGTTTTGAGCACCAGGAGAGAGCCACTTAGGAATCTTGGTGTCTCCTCTAGATATCTGAACAAATAAGGCACATTAGGTGATTAGGATGGGCCCAAAGTGATATTGGTCCCCCATTGTATCATTTTATCCTTATAAAACTTACCTTGTGATATAGAACAGCAAGATTTCTATCATCAAAAGGAAGAACACCAGTGAGAAGTTCATACAAAATGACACCACACGACCATATATCTGTTCTTGCACCATCATAACCACGGTTGGAGAGAACCTAGTTTGCATTGATCGTGATAACTCTTAAGACACGCAAAGATATAAAAAATGATCTCCTTAGAAGGAATATGTACCTCAGGAGCAATGTAATATGGGCTTCCACATGTTGTGTGCAGCAAGCCGTCATTCTGATACACAAACGAAAACATTAGCCAAACTGTACGTTGATAGATAGATTGTTCTGGGTTTTGTTTCATTTGAAAAAAAATTGAATGACACACCCCTAGATGCTGAGGTAAAGCACTGAGGCCGAAATCAGATATCTTTATGTTTCTCTTTGCATCTACAAGTACATTTTCCGGCTGCAAATAAGGAAAGGTCAATAAATCTTACAAGTGAAAGAACCCTTGTAGCTTGCATATCATAATCATGTGCTATGGTGCAACTTGACATGTTATAGTTATGTAACCACACCTTTAGATCTCTGTGGTAAACACCCATATCATGGCAATAGCTAATCGCATCAATCAACTGTTGAAAAAGCTTTCGTCCTTGCTTTTCAGAAAGTTTTCCCTTCGAAGGCTTCATCGTATTGAAAGACAACAACAAGAGCAGGTGTCATCTTTAGGAACCCTGCATTCCGAAAAGCAAGAACGTAATATCACAAGTAGAAGATCCTTACAATTATGTCGAACAATTCGCCACCATTTACGTATTCCAGGACCATATAGATCTTGGTTTTGCTAGCGGACACCTGTCAAACAACCAAAAATTATGAAATCTAATTCAATTTTAGATCTTTCTGAGACATCTGTTTTCAGTCAAATTGGGGTCAAGAGATTCTACACCACAATATATTTATTTTTAGGTCTTAAACATAAACCGAATATGCATTATATTAAATGTGAGTAAATGCTTAAATTTTTAACCAAAAGACCTAAAAAGTTAAATTCATATGGCTTCTTCACTGCTCCACACCATTAGAGAGTAAATCAAAAAATAGAAGTAGTTAAGAACAATAATTTATTGATCTTTATCGGGAGTTAACCCTTACTCAATTCTATAAACTTACTTTCCATGCAACAGTTGTTACTAATTAATTGATGAAGGTCAATAGTACCAAAAAATTGATTTGGCGAGGTTAACTTATAACTAACCGCTAAATGGTGAAAAAAAATCTAAGACATACTTCCGCTAAAAATTAATTTATGTATTATTGTAATAAATATGTCTATAACCAATTAATTGAGTATCTTTGATAGGACAATGTCAATAATAATAGCAGTCTAGAAAAGCGACAAGGCGTCGTGAATGAGTGCACATGACTTCAGTTCGCAAGAGCTACTGCGCTTCTGATTACCGGACAGACCACGTAGCAGAGACGCCACGATGGACCACTGGAGTGGTCTTGGCCGCGCCGAACGTGGGACGCGGGGAGCCGCCGGTAAAAGGGTCGGTCAGGATGCATCATCCATGGCGAGCAATGGATCGGAGACAACGCCTCCACTCCAGGGCCCAGCCGGCCAGGCCCATGCATCTCAAGCCACTGGCTTCGCCGGGGGACAGCCCTGCCCAGGGGCCCGGAGGTACGTGGCTAATCAACGCCGTGCATTAATCCGGCGGTTTCCCCCAAAACACGAAAAAGCCACCGAGATTCCTTTCTTAAGGCAAGTAATTATCATCCACGCAAAATAACCGCCCAATCCTTTTCGCAATCGACGCGATCGAATCAAACCGAACTTATTTATTAGTTCATTAAATCCCTAAAGCGAAATCTCAAATGGAGTAAGAAAACGAGCAGCGATCAATCGAGGAGGAGGATGAAGGAAGAAGAAGGCGAAGCAACGGACCTCATACAGGCGGACGACGTTAGGGTGCTTGAGAAGCTTCAAGGTCGCGATCTCCCTCTTGATCTGTTCCCACGTTCAATGAATCAAATCAAATCAACGACGGCCGATGAAATCCTCGATCAAAGCGAACGACGGTGAATCCGGGATCGAAATGGAACTCACCTGCTCGTGGAGGTCGAGCGATTGGATGCGCTTGCGGTCGAGGATCTTGATGGCGAAGGAGCGGCCGGTCTCGACGTGCCTCGCGTGCTTGACCTTCCCGAAGTTGCCCTCGCCCAGCGTCCGCCCGATCACGTACTCCGACAGAAACGGTGGCATTCTACTACTATCGCTTCTCCACTCTCACTCCTTTCCCTCCTTCGCCATCTACCTCGACTCCGCTTCGATCGATCGATCGCCCAAAAGAGCTCGAAGCGTCGCGGAGATCGCCGGAGGAGGGAGGCGATCGGAGGATCCAGAATATATAGAGAGAGAGAGGAGAAGGAAGCAGGGAAAGGGAAGGACGGAGGTTGCGCCGATTTGCTTCCCTTTGTGCTGTTCTGTTACTATTTTGAGAAGAGTACACAAAAAGACAAATATGGTGAAAATTTCACTCCGGCCCTTATCTCTTATTCATAACACAGAAATACCATAAGAGTTTAAAATATTTTATTATTTTTATACAAATTATTATATATATATATATATATACGAAAATATTAGCCTGCACACTTTTATGTGTGTGATCCGTGTGCGACGTCCGATGTGGAAAGCCAACGAGTCACATAAACAATTTT
>JBAMIE010206974.1:0-10591 GCA_037177295.1 Kaempferia parviflora
AGGAGATAGAGCTCAATGGCGTAAAAGGATCCATATAGCCGACCCCACCTAGTGGGATAAGGCTTGGTTGTTGTTGTAATCAACTCATAGCTTAGGATTGAGATAATTTAGATAAACATAATTAAAGTCTAATAAAATTATCCTATTAATTTAAAATATATATATATAAATATATAATATTTTATTTGTTTTGTTTTTAAATATTTTGATTAAATTTTTTTTTATTTTTAGTTAATATATTTTATACTTTAAAAAATATCGAAATCATATCGGCACGGTAAGATATGGTATCGAAACTGTATCATTCCGATCTGGGACGCTTCAAAATTTTAAACCATGTCTCCGAGTACCTTGTGATCTAATGATAACCTCAATTACAAAACAAGATAACTTTTCCTAGAGCACTTTTAAGGTAATGTAGAATTCTCATAGCTTCTACCCAATGTTCATGATATTGATTCTCCAAAATTTGACTAATTAGACTAGCAACAAATGAGATACTAGGCCTCATGATTGAGAGATAGTTTAATTTTTCTATTAACCTTCTATGGTTCCTAAATCATCTAGGGATTCTCCTTATCCTAGTACTAAGGATCCATGAGATTATTTACTAGTTTAGTACCTAGCAAGCTAGCCTCCTAGAATAACTAGTACATTTGCGTTGTGAGTGCAAATACTTTCATTTGAGCAAACAAACTGTATACTCAGGATGTACTTGACATTATAATCTTGATTGAGGTAATCATTTAATTTTGCGATCTAGATAGAATCATCATGATGATAGTGCTATCCATATAAACAATGAGTTGAAATGAGGTAGAACACTTAATCTGAAACAATCTTGGTCAGAAGAAAAGATAGGCTAAAGCTATATTTCTTACTGTATAAAAGGTGTCCATATAGTCAACACCATCAAATTGAATGTAGCCCTTTGCTACTATATATTGACTATGAAGATAATGAAGATATAAAGATGGAGTATTTTGGTGGCAATGATGCATAAGATATAAAATGAGAAAATGATTGAGAAGATAATTTCTTACGAATATGTTTGCTAAAAATAAGAGAATATCTAAATTGAAAAGTGATATTAGATTACTATCAGTGGCTAGATGCTAAAAATAAGATGGAGTATTTTGGTGGCAATGATGCATAAGATATAAAATGAGAAAGTGATTGAGAAGATAAACACTTACAAGTACGTTTGCTAAAAATAAGAGAATTCCTAAATTGAAAGGCGATATTAGATCACAATTGGTGGCTAGAGAGTATTGGAGAGTCTTAGGGAGATGCTAGAGTATTTCCACATTGTGGTCATCTGTAAGGGAAGTAGTCAAGTAACAGAAGTAGAGTTTAGGGTGAGGTCTATATGCAGGGTTGAGAAGCACAATGGTGTAGGACCAAAGAAAACTTCTTTTGTAGACTCAGGTAGAGATGTTGTAGAGGGGAAAAAAAGGAGTGTACTCAAAAAGACATATCAGTAATGATAAATGCTTGTTGTCTTAGGAGAGTAACAATAACAGCCTTTTTTAAAATAACAATAATTGAGAAAAATACACTTGATGGATTGTTAAGATAACTTATCAAGCTAGTGCATCCAAATACCAATAGTTGAAGAGAATATATAACATCTTATGCAAATAGTACAATCAAGGGAATTTGGCCATGAAGAGTAAAGAATGGCATGTGATTAGAAAGATTTCATGCAATGAGAATAAGCTTCATGCATAAAGAAAGGGGATTTGCGTCTGTAAGAGTAAGAGTGGTCTTGATGAGATTTTGGATCTTTCATTCTACTATACCATTTTGCAGGGATGTTTGTGAACATGAACACTAACCAAAAAACTTATATAGAAATTACTGAAAAGAGAGATAAACATTTCCTAACATTGCCATTGAGTAGAACCTTGATAGAGATAATCTTAAAATAAAAAGAGGGAAAGAATGGGAAAAGTTTAAAACTTTATTTCATTATAAAACTCTAGGTCATTTCGTTAAAATTAACAAAGTATCTAGAGGTGCACCATGACTCTATTGGTGCAATTAGCCTATGTTCAGATTCATGGAGATTTGTGTTTCTTATTTGAGTAATATATTCGATAAGTTGAAGATGTTATGTCAAATAAGTCAAGGTTGACTAGATATTTGACTATGAAAAAAGTCCAAATGGATTAAGGTCAACCACACTTTTGGCACATGAGAAACTTAAGCAGTCAAAGTCGATCGGACACTTGACAATTGTTAAAAGTCCAATATGGAGTTGACATTTTGGAAGTTTAGTTGGTATCGACATTGGTAAAAGTTCAATAAGTGTTGGTAGAAGAGAAAGTCTAATATAAAGTTGGCATTTAGGAGGTCTAGTAATTGTTAGCATTAGAGTCATCATGTCTAGCACATGATGAGAAGTTCAATAGGTGTTAGCAGAGAAAGTTCAAATAGGTTAAGGTAGATTGGATGTTTGATAGATAATGAGAACATCGATAGATGTTGGTAAAGGAAGTATAAGTAGGTCAAGGAGAATTAGATGACTAACAATTGATGGCCTAGTAGATAAACGATGATTGGATGTTAGGCCGTCATAGTCCATCCAGCCAAGTTGATGAGGATTAGATTGAATGCTTGGCCGTGAAAGTCTTTGTATGACTAGATGTTAGGTAGGTGATGGAAGTCTAAGTAGATCAAGGAGGACTGTATTTTTAGGAAATGAAGCCCAATAGTTAAAGGTTGACAAGATTGAAATCTTAGAGGAGTGGACTCTAGACAAGGGAAGTCTAGAGAATTGTCTCTATGCAATGGAAGTCTGGGCAGGTCAAGGTTGACTCGAGGCTAGGCAAGGTGAATTCCTAGTAGGCCAAGGTCGAATGAATACTAGACAATGTGTGGAGTATCAAAGATGAGAAATCTGTAGGGAAGTGAAGTCATAGTAAGTCAAGGTTGACGTACACTAGGCAGATGAGGAAGTACATAGATATATGATCTCTCTATATGATATAGGTTTAGACTTAGTGTGGCTAGAATCAAAGTGCTAATAGACGACTAATGAATCCGAAGACACAAAGTTGTGTTTTGGACGGATTCATGGTTTGAACAATGAACTGTTATTGTCCAATGACTGATTTGGAGCAATCAATTGCACACTTAACTAAGGTAGAAGGAAAAATGAACAAAGTGTTTATGCTCATTTCTAGCTGAAGACCAAACGATTGGTAAAGGACACTCTAATCATGACCATAGTATGAGTTGGGACCGAGTTGTTATGAAAAGTTTTGTAGCAATTATGACTTGACAACACGTTAGTGGACTAATGGTAAGGGAGCAGTTGACCCGACAATAGCCTTATAAAAGGAGCTTTAAGGGATTCATTCAAGGGTACTCAGGTAGTGTTTCGTGGAAACTTCTACAAGGGCTTTGAGAAGTAACTAGCCAATGTTCTAGTGTTCATCCAAGCTTCCAAAAAGAAACACCGAGAAAAAATTTCATATAATCTTTCATTTGTATTCGCTTGCACTATTGTAACTTGGACAAATTTGTAAGAGGTTTCTTCACCTCCAGAAGGCTTCTAACAAGAAGAAAGGTAAAGGTGATTTCGAGAGTGATCTGCCTTAAGGTTCATAGGCCATGGAGTAGAAACTAAGGGTTCCGAATCACGCAAACAATTTGTGTTCTTGTGTTTGAGTTATTTCTTAATTATTCCATTGTGCCAACTCAAAGTGTAGACGAAATGATGAACGAAATTGAAACATTTATTCGTCGCCTCTAGCCACATTCAACTGTCCTACAGGCTCGTGATTTTAAACCTTGATTTGCATATTTTATAAGCATTGTAGTATTCATAATAATGTATACATTGTGTCTGTCAAGTGGGATTGTTGCTTACTTTCTCCAAAATACAGTTCGTTTTTATTCTTTTTTTTAAAAAAGCCATGGTATCTGCTAGGCAATTTATGATTAGCATGTTTTTTGACTAAGTATTTATCTGTAGGTTAATAAACATGTTTTCATAGAAATTTATAATTAGCCATGGTCTCCAATTTTATTTATCTGAAGTATTTATCAAAGGATAGGCATTGATCTACCAAGTTAATAACATTCTTGAATGATAGAAACAAGGGTAGGATGCATATGTAGTTGAATCTCATGGATCAATAACAAGGACAATGAAATTTAATTAGAAGGAAACATATACAAGCAAGTCTGTGATCTGTTTATGAAACAAAATTCTGCCCACACTGATTGCATGATCAGAATATGGTTCAAAATGATTGCTGAATACTTAGTCTATGCTTCGAGTTTTCAGTGAACTATGTTATTGCAAAGCTTTTGATTCTACTTGTCTTGCAGGACCAAAATAAGCTTATAAGCAACTTGAAAACCATTCAGGATTATCTTTGTTCTTTTGAGTCACAGGTAAACCTGTTTTCGGTAGTTTCTTTGCAGTCAATGGTTTCTATCATCCTCCACTTTGTTAAAGGAAAATAACAGGAATCTTCAAAAAATGCTTGTATGATATCTTATTTGCTTATGTACGTAACTTTATTAATACTTTAGCTGGTGTAAATATGGGAAAAGAAACTAGTGCAGAGTCTGAATGAGTGGTGTATATATATTGTTGTTACTATGTTTCCATGAAAAGCTCTTCTAGTTTCTATGTCAATAAATGACTAAATGGATAACATAAAAAAGTAGGAATTTAATTTTTTTAATGTCTTATATAATACGCATCTGATTCATTTGGTTCACTTAAATGGAGTAGGCAAAATAGTTATTTCTAAGAAATCAAATAGATAAGAAATAGCTATTCCTTAGTTTAGTAGATAAGAAATAACTATTCCTTATTGGTTCATGGAATAAAATATAAAATCAACATTCTTATGTTTGCTTGGTAGAACGTTAAGGAATACATTTTTACAATGAAAAAAAAATCAAACATAAATAATTTGACTAACTCATTTTACTAGTACTATGCCTAAGTAGCTCACCTAGCTTGATCGACTTTAAGTACCTTGACCAACCCAGTAGGTTTATCTCATTGATTGCCTTGTCCAAGTCAACTGCCCACAACATGCTCGAGTCATTGTCTGCCCCAACTACTTTGACTGCCCTAATTGGCATAGATTTGATTGTCCTATTCAACCCCAACCAAACCTTTGTGGTCCATCAAGCCCAACTTTTCCCTCTAACATGCTTGACCCTCTAATTCAATTGGTTCCTTTGACTTGCCCGACCTGTTCTGCCCATTTTTGCTTGTACAATTGATCTGATCATATCAACTGAATGCTGTTTGAAGGATGAATTAATAATGAATAATCATTGTTAGAATAGAATAAAGAATAGCTATCCATGGAATAAGTATTGGATTCTCTTTCAAGAAAAAATGATTATTATAATCAGTGGTATTTAATTACGTAATATATAAGATAATATAAATATTTTGATAGTAAAAATCGTTGTTATTGAGTAATGTAAAATTAGTATGGCTAAAGAAATAACTATGGATATTTTAAAATTCAAAACATAGAAGTATAATAAGATCATTATAACATATCTTATTAAATTTGTAATAATAGATAATATGTAACTAGTAAAATTATTTATTGATAATAAACACAGTTTGAATTGGATTTTTAATTGCTTAATATTTTTAATATTTATAATAAATTATTAAAACTAACATTCTAAATGTTATTACAATATAAAATAACATTACTGTCATGTTAATTGAATTATTAGTTATGTTATTGTATCAACAATTAAGAACTAGTCTATCAACCGCTCCATAAGACATGACAACATTTTGAGTGAAGCTCATCCCACAAGCTTTTGAGTAATGTAATGTATGTTTTTTCAGTGAGTGATCTTAATTTATATAAGCACAATAATATATGAACTTCACAAACCTGACAGTCCATGCCTTCCAAATAAATTCTTAAACTTTTCTTATTTCTATCAATGAATAAATATGGAATTTTTTTGTCACGAAATGGGTTAATCAATAAATCATATTTATTTAGAACATAACTTAGATTTCAAGTTAGGGAACACAAAGCCATGACTCTTGCAACATATGCAGTTATGTATATAATTTGAATATATAAATATGTAGCTTTTGAAAATTGTAGTTAAGACAAAATATTATATTGAATTTCATATGACAACAAATTATCAAAGTGAGTGAGGTTTGAAATCTCATTCCAAGCTATAGTTTCAATCCTTGGCCGAAAGAAGATATATTAGGCATGTTAGTGCCAATAGGCATGCCAATCTTAAAAGAAAAGAAGGGATAAAGAGAAGTTTTGCTCAAAATAAAGGGGTTGGCCATGGAAACTTTGCTTCACAAACTGTAGATGCAACCTTGCAACTTCTTAGTGTTGGAGTAATCATGCCCTAAGCATGTGATTGACATGTGGTGATATTTGGACAAAGTAAGGTAGAGATATTGTTAATCTCATGTGTATCTACAAGTGCAGGAAATTTGACATGTGTTCAGGTGCAACGGTGGAAGTCTAATTAGGTCAACAAGGACTAGATACTTGGCATGTGGAAAACCCAATTAAGTTTGGAACCAAAGACTTGGCATATGAAGGCCTAGTAGGATAGGGAGAGATGCTTGGAAGGTATAAAGCCGAGTGGGTCAAGGATATTGAATGCTAAGCAAGAAATGAAATCCCAACAGGTTAGAAAGATCGGATGCTAGACAAGTCCCAATAGGTTAGGAAATTAGATGCCAACCACGACAAGTTTTAGAGGCTTGGAGAGCCTCTTGGTACACAGGCAAACTCTTTGAGGAATTGAGTGTACATCTAAACTAGGGATGAAGGGATTAGACTTAGGTATGGACTTAGCCTTGGAAACTGCTGGAATCAAAGTTCTAACTACTGATATGGGAATTCAGTTTATTGGTTGGTCAATCAAATCAGTTGACTGTTGTTCTATCAATTGACTATTGGGTTATCAATCATCTTGTCTAAAACACCAATTGACTAATGCTCAATGGTAACTAGCCAAATTACTGATGTCAAATTGACATATGTGACCATAGTTGTCAAAATCAGCTAGCCAATTGATTGATGGTAAGAAAGCAACGATCTTATCACTAGAAAATCAAATTTCGAAGATATAATTCAATCTTGAAGTTGTGACTATATATATGGGCTTATTGCAACTTGGGAAGACAAGGAGAACCTAAAAGCTCATTTGGGAGTACTCTAAGTGCTCAACTCATTGGTCCTCTTTATTGTGGTTTTATTTGTAATCTCTTATCCTCGATTTCTACACTCTTGTAAAGAGATATTGTAAGAGGTTTCTCTATCTTCAGCTATTGGTCGATGAGAACAAAAATAGTGGTGTGTTTGATGACTAATCCCCTAAAAGATCATAGGCCATGAAGTGGAAGTCAGAGATCATGGAGTAGAAGTCTGGGGCACTACTGCACCACATTAATTTTCTATGTCTTTATTGGTTTGTTTCTTTGATCTTATTTCTTTCGTTGTTTTAATTTTTGTTGTGTAGCAAGCTTTATAGGAACAAAAAGGAGCTTCAACTAGACGGTCAAACAATTGGTATGAGAGGTCGGACAATCGCCAAAGGAGCAAATTTTTAAGGAGATGATGGCTCAAGAGGGATATCTCCATTTTTCTATGGTATAAACTTTGCCTACTGGAAAGGTAGGATAGAGCAATATTTGATGACAGCCATAGAAAATTGATTTAGTATAAAGGAAGGTTTTAAGATACCTATCAATGAGATTAGAGAAATTGTGAGTCAAGCAAATCAACCACGAAGTTGAAGGAGGTGCAGGCCGATGCGAAAGCCACCATAACCTCGCAACGTGGGTTGGCACCATACCAACTCAATAAAGTAGGACTCTTCAAGAGCGCCAAAAAACTTTGGGAGAAGCTCATAAAGCTTCATGAATACTCGTGACTCAGAAATTGTTAAAAAAAAGATTTATTTAAGTCAATTGTAGTATTGTGCCATGAAAGAAGGAGAACTGGTGAGTCACCTACATGGAATATTCGAGGACATCTTAAATGGACTCCATACACTAAGGGAAAATGTAGACAACCACGACCCTATAAGGCACACATTGAAGGTCTTCCCTCGTACAACTCCATGATAATTCTAGTAGATTGTCTAAGGACCTTTCAATAGTAAAATTAGATGAATTATTTTGTGAATTTGAGCTTCATAAACATGCTAACCTTGTTCCTAATGAGAAGGGTTTGACTTTGGTTACAAATAAGAAGAGGCATAATACCAAGGAGCAAAAAAGAAGGTAGTCTCATGTATTACGAAAGGTCACTACAAATTAGAGTACCCGGAGATACACTAACAAGAATGACATAAAAGCGTGACTCTTCCTCATCAGTCTTTTCAGGGGAAGAAGAGTTATGCAAAGTGACTTGGCACATAGCCTTCATGGTGATAGATAATGGTGTAGAAGAGTCGAAGTGATGACAACAAGGAGGCCTCATCTTGTTGAGAGGCATCATCTTCATGCAAGTAAGGATTATCGTCAAGGATCATGTAAACTCTCCCAAATTAGATAGGCTTTATGAGATTATTGCATGCCTAACAAATTCATTAGCGAAGTTTAAGGAGAAAATCAAGTTGCTCCAAAAGGAACTCAAAAGTTTAAAGACAGAAAAAGCCTCACCCTCCGCTTGTAGAGACCAAGAGTGTAAAGACCCTAACACTAATGTTCACTAGAATTACATTTTTTTTACTCATTAGGAACATATTCTCTAACAGGTAACGAACTATTCCAATGAACCTTTTCAACATAAATCAGGTCTTGGTTAAGTACTCCACTCAAAGCATATAAGATCAACGCTAAAGTGAAATCCAGAATCCATTGGAAAAAGAAAACTGTTTAAATGCAAAAGCTCGGAAACATGGAATTTAACCAAGTGTACCAATGCCTCACACCAACATAATTTAAGTCTTAATGTACTACCCAACTCAAGCATATAAGACCCACATCACAATAAGAACGTCCAGAAATTAAAAACCCAAAATTAACTTATTCAAAACTTTCCCCTAAGAATTTAATTTTGTTAGACTTAAACGGAAACGAAAGGCCTTCGGGAGTGCACTGCCACAGTCCGGATCCACTCGAGTGCAGGTAAACTCTATGACAAAGAGGAAAAGTTTGAGTGTACATGTACATTTGGGATGAAAGGATGAGATTAGGTATGCACTCCAGTTTCAATTTTTGAGAGCAGTTGACTGCTAGGCCATCAATTGATTGGTCTAAAGCACCAATCGATAGATGCTCAATGATAATAAGCCAAATTACGGTTAAACTTGACAAATCAGACTATTAGTTGTTAAACTCAACTAACCAAGCGATTGTCAACTGATGGTAAGGAAGTAGTCTGTTTATCACCAAAAAAGTTTATTTCATCTAATGAATTCCAACTTGAAGCTGTGGTTATATATATGAGCTTATGGTAGCTTTGGAAGACAAAGCGGAGAACCTGAAAACTCATGTGTGTGTTCTAAGTGCTTAAACTCAGTTTTTCTCTTTATTGTGCTCTCATTTGTAATCTCTTGTTCTCTATTTCTACACTCTCGTAACAAGATATTGGAAGACATTTCTCTACCTCTAGTTGTTGATGCATTCAAGGAGTGATCCACCTAAAGGAACATAGGTCTTGGAGTAAAAGTGCATATCTTTGGTACATTGAATGCCTTTTTTGATGCACTTAGCCTTTTTGACTTCAGTGTAGTCGGATAGCATTTATACCACAATACTAGATGCTGGCTAGTGACTAAGAATCAATATGATCATCTATCATATAGTTTCTATTTATTTATTTTTGACAGATATGTACTTGGGCTTGATTATTTATGACTAATATAAATCATGTTTATCCACTCAATTGTGCTAGCTTTTTATCAATGGCAGGGAATGACAGTCGTGAACATATCTGCAACAACATTCCCTCAAACTCTGGATCGTCTCCATAGCTATCTTCTTCAGGTATTTTTCTGCATTATATATATAATAAAAAAAAAATCTTCATTATATCTCCTGCGTATGAAACACTGTCTGTCTCAAGCTTGGTTTTAGTTCATTTTTCTTTTTGTTTTTTAAAAAAAAAACAAAACTAAGATGATGTTGTAAACTTAACAAAACTGCTGTTTTGGATGCCTACATGGATTAAATTGATTTCGACATTGGTTTATCACTTATAGTACCCATTTAAATATTAAAACTAGCTTCAAATTTAAACCTAATAGAAAATTTCGAAAAGGCCAGTTTCATCCACATCCGCATCTAAAATAGTCACTTTGCATATATGACAACATACCACGTAGAAGTCACATCATAATTTTGACAGAGATCAAACAACCAATTGACATGTCACATTTTAGGATGGACTGATACTGATAGACTAAATTTAATGGACTGTTATGTTGTGATTGGTATTGGCAAATACCTTGTTGTTCAATTGTTCCACTTAACATTTACAATTGGTGGGGTACAAGACGAATCCTACTAGATAACCTTGTAAGGACTAAGTTATCTATTCTGTAGTAGCAGATGGATTTTCTTTTCTGAAATTTGAGGTGCATCCTTTTGAAT
>JBAMIE010206985.1:0-10591 GCA_037177295.1 Kaempferia parviflora
ATCCACAAGAACCTCATATTGTAGTAATGATGGATCCCTGATAGTAGACCTACATCACCAAAAGGGCTGTCCCTAATCTCCAGCTTTTGCAAACTGTGACAGCCTTCGAGCACATACTTCAAGCTCAAATCACTGTCTCCGGCGAATGCCACTGAGAGGGTCCTAATTGACTTCCCATGCGTTGCAATATACTTGAACACTTTGTCAGTGAGCAGGCCAGAGACGGCGAGCCTAGTTAGCTTCTTGCAGTTCATAACAATGGCCCCAAAGCCTTCATCCATAGGCTCCCCGGTGATGTGATCGGGGCGGTGGCGACCCATGATGCAGAGGCGGAATACAACCAGATCCTGGCAATTCTTGGACATGGCTACAACCGCAGAATTAGTCATTCTCTGGCAGAAGAACAGGATCGATTGGAGCTTCCGGCATCCGTTTGAGATTGCCACAAGGCCAGCATCAGAGACCGAGCCCTCTGAGTCCTCGGTGGCCTCAAAGGGGAACACTCTGAGTTCATGAAGGCTCTTGCATGCCTTGGCCACCGCCAGTAGTCCCTCATCGCCAACGGTGTCAAGAACCTAAAGAATAAACAGAGTTCAAAAGGCTAAATTTGGATTGATTAATAGAACAACTTGTGTGAAGAATGGTGGAATTACCCAGAAGGTGCGGAGGTTGTTGCATTTGAGGATGACAGGCTTGAGCTGGTCAGCGGTGATGACGGCATAGCTTAAATTGAGGGAGACAAGGTTGGCGCAGACGAGGAGGATGGCCGGGAGGTGATCCGGCGCCACCTCACGAAATCCAGATAGGCAAATGAGGGACTTGGACGAGGCAAAGGTTTGCACGAGGTCAGCGACGTTGAGATCTTCGGTGATCCCTGGCCGGAAGGCACCGGTGCCAAGGTGGGTGAGATGCGGCGCCCGGGTCATGAGGCGGCGGAGCTGTCCGAGGGATACGTTCTGGTTCACCCGAAGCCTCCGGAGGGAGGGCGATCGAGCGACTAGGGCCTCCAAGGCGGAGAAGTTCACCGGGCAATTCACGCACTCAAACGACAGCGACTCCAAAGAGGTAGTTGTCTCCGGGAACCTCGAGATCCAGTCGACTACTTCCTCCTCCTCGTCCTCCACATCGTTCTCGATCAGATCCAAGATTCTCAGGTTCCTGGAAGTAAATCAGGACCATCATTCGAAGAAAAATTTATCCAAATCGGAGATTTCTTTGGTGATCAAAATTAGGTTTTGGTGTTTCGAATCAACTCAAAGAGGGAATGAACCAGAGAGATAACCTGCAGAGCACAGCGATTACGGCGAGACCGGCGGTGCTGAACCCGTCGCAGCAGATGAGCGTGAGATCGCGAAAGGAGGGAAAGGAACGGGCGAGGAAGGCAAGGTCGGCGTCGGAGACGGTCATCCTCTTGAGGCAGACGCGCTCGAGCCAGGGATATGCGGTCGCCATGGCGGCGAGCCAGGGGGAGAAGCGGGCACCCCAGCCGAGGGGGAAGAGGTTGAAGTCGGCGAAGCGGGGACGGCCCTTGAGCACGAGCGCCCGGGCGCAGCGGAACCGCCGGACGACGCGCGCCGGCGACACAGCGTAGCAGTTGCCGACGGAGAGCTCCAGCCGGGTCTGCGCCTCGGCGCGATACCAGGACCGGCACACCAGCGACGCCGCGTTCCGGTCCCGCCGGCAGACCAGGAACTGGAGCACGTTCTCCAGGACGTTCTCCAGCACCTGGTCCGAGTAGGGCGGCGGCGGCGGCGTCGTGTCGGGTCGCCCCCCATCACCGCCTCCGCCGCTACGACTACCTCTGCTGGGCCCTTCTCCGACCCTCCCGCCCTCGACAGCTTCAGGGGACCACCAGCTCGTCTCCTCCTCCTTGTTCTCCTCCCTATCGCCGGTTTCCTCCACTCTCGCCATCGATCTGTCCGATTTCAGCGACCAAAACTCCTAAAAATAAAATCTGGCACTAGTAGCCGAGAAGCAACGGAATCGAGCGAAGTAAATCAGGGCGAATCGAAGAGGAATCAGAAGCGACGGTGAGCGTAGAGTGTTCGAGCGAAGGACATGTGCGAGTTGGTCCGGTGGCTTGGTCTCTTTCTCCGTGCCAGTGCTGCCTCCTGGCAGTGGCTGTGGCTCGTAGTCGTAGCATTGGGATTCTCCATGCCTCTTCACCACACGAACAGCTACTGGGTAGTGCCTGGTATTTTATCCGTGCCTGGAGGTCTGTTTCACGTCAGGTATTTTATTTTATTGTGCTATTTTACTGGACGATATATTTATTTTTTTAATCAAAAATATATCTTATTTTCAAAATACTTTTTCCATCTATTTCTTCTTATTTAAATCGAATCAAATCCAAACGGACTCAAGAAATTTTTTTAAATTTTTTTATTCATTAATGACATTAAAAAGTTTGTTTTTAAATTTACAATATTTTTTTTATTTTTTTTATTTTTAATTCTAGAGCCTTAATTTAAAAAAATAAAAGAAAGTTAATAAATATTAAATATTAAAAATGATCTATCAATTTTATTTTTAAATTAGATACTAAATAATAATAATAATATTTACATTTTTTTAGGATTGAAATAGATAGAAAGGATATTTTTAAAAAGAGATATGTCTTTCAATAAAAAAAAATCCCAATTTGAGGTAAGCCTCTTCTAGAAAATATAACTTTTTCTGTCATTCTTTCTATTTTTTTATTTTTTTTTCAAGTATCCGTCTCCTCAGCCATCTCAACTTGGATTTATTCTCTTATCACAGATGACTTGTATTTACTTGGATAGAAAAGAGTGGAAAGGCTCCCGTATCATCAATAACTAGTGAGTCATCTTATCCTATCTTTAAATATGACGAATAATTTCATATTCAATGTAATTCAGTGACCACCCAAGGATCAATAGAATAATTGGTTCTCTAATAATGATGCCATGGTGCAAACTCGAGTTAAAGAAGGTGAGTAAGTTCTTGCCCTCCTCCAACCACTTACATCTCCTTCTCTCACGCTATCTCCATTATCAACTCCTCTTATACCTTCTTATGAGCACTTTCACTTATCTCAAGATCTTCTAAGAACACCTTGGAGTCGTAACGACATAAATCTACTTTAGAACCGATGCATAATAAAGAAACACTTAGTCATACGATCATGAGCTTCTCTCAACAGTTGCCTTGTTGGATTTATGTTCCTCAGTCTTTCCTCCTTATCAGTGTTCTTTTACGCAAGGCTTGTTTGTCCTTGGACTCTCTGCATCTTCTCCCTGTAGTGAGCTTTTTCAGCCCCTCCATCAACAGTATCCTTTTTTTAATACTTAACAGTGATCCACGCAAGACTTGTTTGTCCTCGTCTCTTTATCTCTGATTGTCCTCCCTCTCTGGTCTTTAGCTTTAGCCACCACCCCACCTGCTCTCCTCTCCTCTCTGTTATCCAGTCGTATTTTAAAGTCTTGGCGCTGTAGATTTGTGCTCTCTTTCACCGTCTCTCTCCACTTTTTTCGTAAAGTGGGCAAATGAGCAACAGAGTTGCATTAAATGTCCGCCCATTTAAAAGCAATCTCCGATGCACGATTTTTAGTGAGATTTATCAAATTAAAAAAAAATTGAATCATTGTAGTAAAAATTTAAATCTATTTTTTTCGCAAAATTAACTATTTGAATGAAGTCGATAATTAATTAATAATAGAGTTTAAGATTTACAGGGAGGTTTTATATTACAGAGAGTAGTAATTTTTTTTTATGTCTGTGATGTGGCTTATTAAAAATTACAATAAACTCATTTAGAACTATTGAAGATGTTTAAGAGATGGTTCAATATGTGATTTATTTCTATTCATTTTTTGATAATGAAGGGTGTTAAGACGAGTAAAATATATATATATTTTTAATTAAGTTCTTATAACTTAATTAATTCTAAAGATGATCGATCTATTTCTATAAAAATTTATCATTTATCTCTGGAATAAATTACCGAAGTGCTACAGTAAATTGTCTACAGTTAACCCCTGTGATCTTCGTCGTCCTTGTCAAATCATCCAACGCTGAATCGGTACTTTGCTCGTGAAGATAAACATGTGAATTTTTTCCACCCATGGGTACTTTGGTCCACTGCCGTCCAACCTAAGTTTTCTACTAAATTCAGTATTAGCACATGTCCTAACAGAGGATCGAATCATGACACTCTTTTTAGCTCCACTATACTATAAGCAATGAACCATGCTGCGAGGGTAAAATAAAAAAAAAAATCATTAAGTAATAGGCAAAATGCCTAACATTTGTTTTTTAGTTGCGCATAATGTAGGAATTTTTTTTCCGGTGAAATGATATACCTAAAAAAGTTGGCCGTTTAAATGAGCATCTACGAGTACTTCCTGATATATTCTGACTCACACATACACACGGTGATTTGATTCTCATATTGTGCATTCTACACTTATAGTGCTCAAACTACTCATGATGCTAGCAAGCCTATTTACATTTCTTAATTTTAACTTGGTAGTTAGTAGAAAATTTAAGTGGTATAGAATAAGTTACTTTTGAAATTAATCGGATCGCATGAATTTAAAACTTATATTATATATATATAGGGCAAACTCGTTCGCTGATGTTGGAACACCTTTTGAAGGGAATCAATTTGCTAAGAAAAAGGCGCAGTGTTAGGACCTCCTCCATTTTATTGCCGTTGCTTCCTCTATTTGTATGATTTTCAAGTACAAATCACATGGAGCAACTCTTTTTTCCTAGCCGTATGTTTTGGTGGGTTTAATCTTGATTTGTTAGATTATTCAAACGATTGAGCCCGAGTAGGTTTGATTAATTAAAATCAAAATAATTTTTTATCAATTCCATTAAAATTACATAAATTTATCAAAATCATTTTAATTTAATTAAAATCACGTTAAACTTATTACTATGATTTTAATATGTTTAAAATGTTTCATGCATAATAATTTAGTTAATATGATTTTAATATGTTTAAATGTTTCATGCATAATAATTTTGATTAAATTTAATTAAAAAATTATTAATTCGATTTACTTTAACACTGTTATAACACAGCTATATTATAATTTTTTTTATAACACTTTTGATTTATATCCTAAAATGTTAAATTTGATAAATAAACTTAAATGGGTTCTTCCTTCATTCTTGATGAGTTATATCAGCAAGATAAGATTTGTATGCTTGAATTCCACTAATTTGATTCTATCCAAAAGTTGGCTAGCTATCTATTCGAAAATCGAAATCATTATGGTCTCCCTTTTTTTTCTCTAGTACAAAATGTTCAAATCTTGCACTGTAGATTTGGGGTCCAGCCATCATGTTTATGCTTGAGGCCCTCCTGTTTAAGATAGAGGAGAGGAGAGGAGACTCCCCTAACGAGAAGAGAAAGTTTGAAGACGATATTTACTTAACGACTCTACCCTGGTCGACCCGATGCGAGTTCAGCACTCATGGCTGGCGCAACGCTCACCCAATCGTTGGTTTGAACAGAAGTATAGGGTTGATTTGAGTTTAACCAGGTTCTCTGAGAGGACAGCTCACTGAAAAGGCAAGGATGGTGTTGCCAAAGTTTCCTCACCGTTGATCAAAATGCCCTGTGAGGAGGTTCTGCTCCAATAAAAGATTGGGAAGAGTTGGGACTTTAAATTCACTGAAACAACATCTCGTTATCCTCCGCTAAGCAAACGAACGAAAAGGAACAGCTGCTGAGCAAACGAATGAAAAGGGAGAACCTACCAGAATTAGAAGCGAATTAGACTCATTACATTACTATTTTTGTCTAAAACCGGGAGGTTGTCGCCTGTCGCCGGGTCACACGGTGTTGATGTGGTTTCAAAGTTGATTGGGCAAAGACTTTCTAAACGAGTGGCGCTCCATGCTCCTAGCCCATGTAAGCAATCGCACAGATTCCAGGTAACGTTAGAGATCGAGCCAGAGAAGGGATCCCCGAGTACTCCGACGCTCAAGTCAGTGGGGAGCTCTCGAGGAAGAATATGAACTGTAGATGAATATTGTAAAGTGTGTGTACCTCTCCTGCCTTTGCCATACATATCGATGCGTTACATGCTAAGAGTAGGCTGCTACTGACACTCTGACACTTTACCTTATCTGGACATGTCGTTTCTGTACTTTGTCAGGTTTAGGACCTTCGGTTGTACCAAAGGTACGAGACACCTCCTCTGACACCTGACATTCTGACAGCCGACCTATGGGGGCCGACAAAGGGGTAGGTGGAGTGTGTTAGTGCAATTGTCCCCGGGCCAAGTTGACTATATTAACCAGACAAGCTTGGGTCAAGCTTGGGTTTCAAGTTTCGATGTTTAACAATGTATTGGGAGATTGTTAGTGTAATTGTCCCTGGGTCAGGGTAACTCATTTGACTAAGCATGAGTTGATTCAAGCTTGTATTTCGATATTTGATAATAGATGGAGATTGCGTGTGCAATTGTCTATCTAGGAGATTGTCGAACAAAAGTCAAGTAGGTCAAGGTTGATTGAAAAGTCCTTACTGTAAGTTAAGCAAGGGTAAGTCTAACAGGGAAGTTGGCAGAAGTTGAGAAATCCAGGTTAGTGAAGTCTGGTCCTGGTGGTTAAAGCCAGGCGAAAAGTCCTAGTGAGTGAAGCTAGGCGAATTGGAAGTCCTGGTGAGTGAAGCTAGACAGTTGAAATCCAGTTGGGTCAAGGTTGACCGGACATCTGGTGTTGGGAAGTCTAAGTTGGTCAAGGTTGACCAAACACTTGACACATGATGAAAAGTCCAAGTGGGTCAAAGGTTTGACCGGACATTTGGTGACAAGTCCTAGCAGGTCACGGTTGACCAAATGTTAGGTACGAGGAGTCCTAGCAGGTCACGGTTGACCGGATGTTGGGTTTGACTTGAGTGAGTCAAGTCATGTTTGGATTTGACTTAAGTGAGCAAGTCAAAGTCTGGCCAATTGATCAGTTGATCGATTGGCCAGTCTTTATCGTGATTTTTCGCGAATTCACGGAATGCTGCTAGATCGATCAGCTGATCGATCCAGCTGCTCCCAATCGATTAGCTGATCGATCCAGCCGCTCCCAATAAATTGATCGATTGGGCTGTGGTTTCTCGCGGCGCAACAAGTACAGAAGGCCTCTGAATCAATCAGTTGATCAATTAAGGCAGTCAATCGATCAGTTGATCGATTGACTTCTTAGCGTTGTGACACAGCAGGTCAAAAGCACGTGTTGCAGCGTCGATCGTGACATCTCTTCTCCACCTCTCCTCTCCGATGATTGTTTGGGCGATTCTTGAAATTTTCTCAGGCGAAGTACTGTTGCATTTCTGAATTTTCAAGAGGTGATCGAAAGCAACTCAAGATCAAGCAAGAAGAAGGTTTTTCATTTACATTTGTGTATTTCATTCTTGTTTTGAGTTGTATTTGTGGGAGAGTTTATACGAGGCTTCTCCGCCTCCGGTGAGTCACCGAGAAGGAGGTTTTCATAGTGGAGGGTGCGTGAGTAGTGTGGATCCTTAGATTAGTCACCTCTTCTTAAGGTGGATACCAAATAAATCTCATTGTTAGAGTTTGGTTGGGTTTCGTCGAGTCTATATTCACTGCAAATCATCATAACGAAGCAACCGGAGTCATTCACCCCTAGCTCCGGAATCGGTCCTAACAGATCTTTCTAGACAATCATCCATTCTCAAAGGGGTCATTCCTTATGTGAATCTGAGCGACCTTGGCACCGGTCAGACCACCTCTTTGAGACAACAGTGTTATAGAATCACAACTACCTGTCAGAGAATAACTGTCTACATCAAAGAATATTCTCCCCTTCTGACATATGAAAGCTTCCTTTGGCCTACAAGGAGCCTTCCCTACAACATCTGCACCCGATATTCTCTGACACGAATATTCATTACCTCTTCATTACAATCGAGCCTCTAACGGGTAGTATAAAAAGGTACGCATGCATACGCATAGGAGACTCTCCTTTTTGCCTTTTTGGACCTTCGGCTTTTGTTACTTAGTATTCATCATCTTCCTTTTTCATACTGCATTTTGCATCGAGGACGATTTCTGACTTGAGCATCTGAGTACCTGAGGCCCTAACAGATAGTATAAAAAGGTATACATGCATACGCATAAATGACTCTCCTTTTTGTCTTTTCGAACTTTCGACTTCTGTCACTTGTTGTTCATCATCTTCCTTTCATCATATTGCATTTTGCATCGAGGACGGTTTCTAACTTGACCGTCGGAGTACCTGAGCTAAGTGCATTTTCCCTGATTTTGGGTATTTAACATTAAGTGTGCTTGTCTGAGTGTGCGCAGGCAAGTCGAGATAGATTTCCACCGGTTCTTTTCTACTACAGCGTACGATGGTCCAAAGTTTTCCAGCGTATCTTCCACCTCCCACTCGTAGTCCTCTCCATCCGACTCAGGTTCCAAACAGGATCATATGTGTTATGACTTTTAATAGTTAGGAGTTGTGCAGCATGTGATATATACACGTTGTAGATAGAATAATTGCATGCGGTAGAACGACAAATTTATTATAGTGACACATAATCCTTATTACAAAGAAACCAACATTAACCAGAAGAGCAGTAAAGATAGATAGAACGAAATCTACGACAATACAACAACGACTACAATACCAATAACAAGTTGGACTGAACCCATAATTAGTAACAAAGGTTCAATGGCTTTATATAGGACATTAAACTTAATCTTAACTGCCACACGGCCTTATAAATTCAACTCCTTGCGAAATCTCCCTCTCACTTCTTCACCTTCAATCTTAATCTCTCTCTTACATTTTAATTACCTTTTAATTTGTCGATCCGATCAAGTGGGATAAAATTTTATTAATGTTCAATTAATCGATCACAATATCATCATTGTCGATGGCTTCTGTTGCTCCTGAACCTTCCCCTTCCAGATTCAACGGTTTGTGTTCATGAAATCTTCTATTTTCTTAGTGTCACATTTATTTCGAAGTATGGGTTAGGATTAAAACTTGAGTTGATTTCATTTTTATGATCTTGAGATTGATTAGTTTAAATGGTATGAGCTAACTTTATTTAATATAAACTTATTTATTCATTTATAATGTTTTTCATATTGAACATTATTCCCTAACCGTTCATAATTTTTGTTAATGAATGTTAGCCAATTAAACATATATATTCAAGTTTATTCATTTAATTTAATAAATTGTTCAACTTTAGTTGATCTTGTATATTAAATTAATATAAATAAATTTTTATCAATTCAAACATCAAACTCGTTCATGAACATTTGATTCAAATAAATGGTAGGAATTTTCTTTTCTTTTTTTTTTTTCTCTCGTTCCCGTGTTCTTACTTAGCAACTCAAATCTCTAATAGAGATCAAAGAAGACAACGACTGCCCGATCGAGCAGGTGCGGATGACAGTGCCGACGACCGATGACCCATCGCAGCCGTGCCTGACGATCCGGACGTGGATCCTCGGCACCATTAGCTGTGTCCTCCTCGCCTTCGTCAACCAGTTCTTCAACTACCGGACCAACCAACTCTCCATCTCCGCCATCTGCGTCCAAATCGTGGCGCTGCCCATCGGCCGCTGGATGGCCCGCGTCCTCCCTCCGACGATCATCAGAATCCCCCTCCTCAACTGGTCCTTCTCCCTCAACCCCGGCCCCTTCAACATGAAGGAGCACGCCCTCCTCACCATCATCGCCAGCTCCGGCACCGGTGGCATTTACGCCGTCAACATCATCACCATCGTCAAGGCCTTCTACCACCGCAGCATCAACGTCACGGCCGCCATCCTCCTCACACAAACAACTCAAGTAATCGTCGTCACAAAAACTCTACACCAAATTCTGTAAATTAAATTAAAAAAAGGAATTATTTCCGATTAAATTTTGATTATTTTTTTAATAAAATTTTGTTTCTTTTTCAGTTGTTAGGATTTGGATGGGCTGGGTTGTTCAGAAAATACTTGGTGGATTCTCCTTACATGTGGTGGCCTGGCACTCTCGTTATAGCATCTTTGTTCAGGTATGTGTATTAGATATGAATTTAGATGTTAAAAGTAAGAAAAAAAATTTAGTTAAATCGAATTAATTGATTGAATTAGTTATCTCTCAAGTAATCGATTCTCAGCTACGGTGTATTTGTAAAGATTGAACGAGCTTATGGAATATTGCAGAGCACTGAACGAGGAAGAACGGCGGCCAAAGGGCGGCATGACGCGGCTCCAATTCTTCCTCATCTGCATGGCCTGCAGCTTCTCCTACTACATAGTCCCCAACTACTTCTTCCCGGCCATCACCTCCATCTCGATCCTCTGCCTCATTTGGAAAGATTCCATCCCCATCCAACAGATCGGCTCCGGCTTGAGCGGCCTCGGCGTCGGCTCCATCGGCTTCGACTGGGCCACCGCCTCCATGCTCGGCAGCCCCATAGCGGCCCCCACCTTCGTCCTCTGCAACGTCCTCGCCGGCTACGTCATCTTCATCTACATCCTCATGCCCCTCTGCTACTGGTCCAACCTCTACGGCGCCCGCCGCTTCACCTTCCTCACCTCCCACCTCTTCGAGCGCTCCGGCAAGCCCTACGACCTCAACCGCGTCCTCG
>JBAMIE010206995.1:0-13565 GCA_037177295.1 Kaempferia parviflora
ACAAGAACATGGTACATACATATATATGGCTGCTGCACCAACACCATAAATCACCATTTTTGGATTTTGCATGAAGATTGTGCTCAAACAGCAACTAGATTCTGGCTTTCTGTAATTTGTGAGATAGAGTCGGAATGTTATCAGCTAGACAAGCAATGGTGCGGAATTAGGACGCCTTGAACGATATCTCCATGAGAATGTCGGAGAATCAGCAACCACAACAGTGAGGATCAATGAAAGACCTGGGTAGCTGGGCCATCATCGTCGCCTTTTGAAGGATCTTCTCCTTGGTGCCGAGCTACCAAATTTTGGACCATGGAACGGTGCGTTGGGTGCCCGGGGAGCACTTTGGCTTCGCTGAGTTTTCCTATATTTCTGGATATGAGGAGTTTCAACTTCGTCTGAAAATAAGGATCTGAGGAAGGCCCCAGGTGGAATGAATCCGGCTCGTCTTCTTCCTTGAATAGGTTTGTTCGTGTTCCCTGCATCTCCAGCTGATGATCGGTCCTCGGATGCTGCCTCAGAAAGTGCTCTGGGTAATCCTTCATAAGAGAGAATGCAGGCAATGGCATACATTGACGCCCCTAAAGCAGGAGGCAGAACTGCCCGCGGATTCTTTACCTGCAAAGTTGTCGAGAAGAATAAATGTACACTTGACTCGAAAGTTAAACCTAAGATTAAGATATTTAACTAAAATGACTTACGTAAAAGAAAATTATCTACCATGCATACAAGATAAGAAAATTTGAGAAATTTATTAGGATCTTATTGCTAATAAATTTATATATTACTTGATTGTCATTTTACATTTATGTCTCTGAGTTTGGTACATTTCCAGGGAAGCTCTAATCAATTTTAGAATTATGTTCTTAACCCACTCTTCAGCTAATTTAAACATGTAAAATTCCAGCTTAATACTAATATACTGAATTCTAAGAACACTCATTGAATTGATTAGTAATTATGATAACTAATCAGTAGAGCTAACGGAAGAAGTGATGTTCTCTTTAACTAAGTTTTTCTTAGATAAAGTGACAATCAATCTCAATATATTATCCAATCGTAAAAAGACAATGAGCAAAAATTAAAAGAGCACCCCTAATTATCACTGATGTATCATTTAGTATTATCAATTAAGAATGGAAAAAGTGTTATTGTAGCATTTAGTGATAAATTCAATTAATGCTCATTAATAGTTTTAACCAAACTTTTTATCATAAAATTTTATAACTATTGTATGGTTTAGTGATAACACTATAAAATCTATTATCAATTAACAACGAAAAAAATTGTTACTAATGTCATATTCAATGATGGATCCAATTAATACTCACTAATAGTTTTAACCACCGGATTTGAACCAATGAATCTAGCAACAAAAGTAATGTAACTAAAGGAACTTTTAGTGACAAATTATCAAATTTTAGTGACAACAATGTTCGTTGTGAATACAATTCTTTTGTAGTGTACTTCGTACTGCTTTTTTGTCTTTAGAATAATCATAAGAAAACCCTAATCTACTTACAAATAGGTCCCTAACAATACATGAACTATACAAAAGCAAAAACAGTGTCAAGATTCCTCATAATTGAGCAAATGCAATAAAAAAAAAATATTCCTCCATTTACCATCATGGAAACAATATACCGACTCAAATATACAGCACATATACAGTGAGCCATCCCCTGACATCCAAGGAGGGGAACTCTTCACTGAGGATTTAAACATGCTTGCTGTTATATGAATTCAATCCTTACCTTGAACATTGTGGCACCATGAGGTTCCACTTCTTTCCTTGCCTGGAGGATAATAATATAGCTTCCTTTGATGGTGAAGTTAAATTTTCAAACACTGAGCTCTCGGGAAGATCAATGATCTGCTTGGTTTAGTGATTGCCTCTAAACTAGTTCATATTATTGGGAGCTGTACTCTAATACATCACCATAGGTAGGACTTGCCAAACACAGGCTGATAAAGCACAAAAATAGACAGGCTAAAAACATCAACAGAGAAGACATGCTATCTAGCAGCCTTCCTGTTTGTAGGAAATCATTTCGCTCTGGCATCTCCTAATGGTTTTAATAAGAACTAATAACATGTATTATAATACATGGAGATTCAACAGGACTGCGACTTCAAAGACTGTTGAGGATATCTCATAAGGACACGTGAATGAGCTCATCAAAGCTCAGATTTTCTAAGCAACTAGTAAATTGAATAATTCTGTGCCTGATAAAACTCACTCATCTTAAATAAAGAAAAAAAAACTTGCCAGAGTAAGAGATGATTAAAATTGACAAAAACATTTTAGAGATAAAATATGGGTATGAGGAAGAAAATGTATGCTAATTGATGAATCAAACAAACTAAAAATTTATTTATCTGATATGTTTTGTCAAATATCTAGCTGGTCAAAGAAGTTGGGAACTGAAAAAAGCAATTAAATCTATTGTGAAAACTAT
Source organism: Kaempferia parviflora (assembly GCA_037177295.1). NCBI lineage: Eukaryota > Viridiplantae > Streptophyta > Magnoliopsida > Zingiberales > Zingiberaceae > Kaempferia > Kaempferia parviflora. Next base: position 2,463 of record JBAMIE010206995.1, read on the forward strand.
GTACAATGTCAAAACCATACCTTAAATAAGATTGTGGAAGATAGATGTTCCCGTAGGCAGTATATCTGAGCAACATCAAGGGCTGTTGATTCAAATCTCAACCATCCATCAACAAATACTGAAACATTATTGTCAGGAGAAGACATTATTTCTTCCCCACGTGTACTAGAGGATTTGTTTGGCTCCAACTCATCTACATCTTCATCACTTGCATCAAGGTCATCAGTAGGAGCAACAACCAATTCCTTCGCAAGCAATAATAATGGATATGGATCAACAAGAGAACAATTTTTTATGTACATCCCTCCATCCCCACGAGTAATTTCATCATAAATAACAAGTGAACAAATAGCCTCCTTACTAAATGATAAATTAAAGTTAGAAGAATGTGGATGTAAGCGAACTTTGGCACCACTAGCAGTTTCCACTACAGCTCTTTTATCATTCTTCCGACGAGGAAGAAATCTTCCTACCATTGGATAAGCACCAGCCATGAGCACTGCTCGAAGAATACCAGGATCATGAGCATTTAAACTACAATTAGATGCATCTTTTGGAATAAATCCATGTTTTGTTAGCTCACTCTGAAGCTGCTTCCTCATGCTACATAGCATATTCATTGTACCAGATGAGACAAAATACCTAGAACAGAATTGTGATTCCTGACCTCTTTCTTTTGCCTTCTTCCAACAATCAAATGCAGCTACAACAGCAAGTTGATCGCTGCACCCACCACACAAAGAGGCAAGTTCGAGTTTTGCAAGAGCAGCCTTCTTCCTCCCATCTGGAGCCATCGGGAGAAGGAATGGTTCTCGATAATCAGCTGCACATGCTAGAGTTAATGCAGGGTCCAAGCAATTCATCAGAATTGCAAACAAAAGCATCTTGCTAGTTGTTGGATGAACGGGAAGGGAACCAAGCTGTTTCCCAAGATCAGTGAGTCTTTCGTTGTCTGTCAAAGCACCTATATCTTGAAGAACAATAATTGCATTGCGAACTGTTTCTGAAACAGGAGGATCCAATGTTTTTTGTAGAAAGTCAGCTAGTCTACAACTGGGGTCAAGCAATTTTACCTGCAAGGGAAGAAACTAAGAGCAATCCAAATTTTGGTAGTAATTACAACAGAAGAGAGAAAAGAACTTGCCTGCAAGCAAAGTTCCTCAATAGGAATCCTCTTAATTTCAGGAACTTGGTAGTCTGGCAAAGATGCTGCACGAAATTTTGAAAAAAGATGGTAACAGGTTCCTGGTCGACAACGACCAGCACGACCCTCACGTTGTCTTGCACTAGCTTTTGACACCCAAGACGAATGAAGTGCGGATACATTGCTATATGGATCATAACTTTTTTCCTTCATCCGACCACTATCTATGACATATACAACGTCATCAATTGTAACAGCAGTCTCAGCAATGTTTGTCGACAGAATGATTTTACGAGCACCAACAGGTGGGTGTTTAAAAACCTTCTTCTGCTCTGCAGACGGAATCATAGAATGCAAAGAGAGTATCCAAAACTTTGATTGATCCTGAAAGAATGGTGATGCAACCAACCTCTCTCTGGTTTGGTTAATGTCATCCCATCCAGGAAGAAAAATGAGAATAGCTCCTTCTATTGAATCAGTGCAAATTTTCTCTAATAGTCGCTCTATAAGCACGGTATCAATGTGCTCTTGATTAACACTTGCAAGGTATTCATTTAGTAGCTCCTCATCTTCTACTGATTTTGATTTATCTTTCTCCATATGTTTTTTGATAATTTCATATGTCTGACCTTGGTTCTCACATTCAGCCCAATCTAGAGCATGTTGACCATTGTTGTCGCTTAAAGAACAATCAGCACCATAAGAAAGAAGCATGCAAACATCACCAACTCTGCCCTTTCCAGCAAATACCATCAAGGGTGATACACCAGTAGAAGAATGCCTGTAGTTGTAGATTCTAGGTGTTTGCTTAGTAGAAATCAACTCTAGTAAAGGATCAAATTCTTCATTAGTTAAAGCCAAACAAATTGCTTCATCTAAGACACTTTTATCTTCTGCAGACAGAGGACTAGATTCCTCAGAATCATTCACTGCCACATGATTTAAATGGTTATCATCCACAGGTTTCAGGATAGAAAGCACATCTTCCAAATAAAAAGTCTTGACCTGAAAAAAAAAACTCAGTTGTTATTAATTCGTGTTACAGAGAACAATAAATACCAGCGGCAATGTAGTAATTGACATAGAGACATTCTCACAGGATATGTAAATCCTGGGACTTGAATAATCGGGCACCCATTGAAGTAATTGGAAAATCGCTCAGCATCAAGAGTAGCACTCATGAGCACCTGTTGGTTTTTTAAGGTACAAATCATTCATCATTATGAGACTAAAAAATGATTGCACATCATGCATGAGGAAAATAGTCCAACAAAACGAGTATGGTATGGAACACAAAGTGCCAATGAAACTTGTACTTACCAATCGTATATGTGGATAAGCAGGAAGCAAATCTCTGGTGATCAAAACAGAAAACAGATAACTCAGAATAGGAAATAAACTTTTGTCCTATAAAAAATTTATTTTTATGATATTGCAGACAAAAAAAAGAATGATCACTAATTCACAATTCTATCACTCATGAATAACCATACAACAATTTCTTACTGCAAGACAAATTATAACTTCCAATCACCAAAGAAATTCAAATCTAAATACAGGGTTACTTGTCCTTCAGTAAGAATTTGTATAATAATATGTGAGTTCATTAAAGCAAATAAATGGAACTAAAAGAGCATCCAAGTAGTGCAATCCAAATACCTGAGTATTGTCAGCATAAAATCAGAATATCTATCCCTCTCGTGAATTTCATCCTACAAAAGAAAGTGGTTGGCAAGCCACAAATTAAATGAAATCTAGCACAGAGCAAGCTAAAGACACTAAAAGATTATTATAGATCTAGTATCAAAAGAAAATCAAATCAAATCATACACCTCATTCAATGTCAGTTAGACTAAATTGAAATTACATTAGTTAAGGAGCAACTAAAGCAACCACTTAAGCAGAACTACCAAATGTCAAGAAAATGAAAACCATTAAAAAAGGGCAGCCCGGTAGACGGGTCCCGAGGAAGGGTATATTGCATGCAACCTTATCTTGCCTTGCAAGAGGCTATTTCCAAGACTCGAACTCATGACCTCTAGGTCACACAACAACTTTACGGTTGTGCCAAGGCTCCCCTTCTAGAAAATGAAAACCATTCATTCAGAATATTGTTATTACATCGTATTAGAGAATTACAGGATGAGTCTGTGTGCATATCATGTTCATCAACATGTTTGTCCTTACTATTTATGGTTTGCTACTCACATCCTATCACTACATTGAGCTCTTTGCAAAGTTATATCCCTAGTACTATTTCAATTAATTAAATCATCTCCCTCTACATGTCATAACATCCACTCTAATAAAAATCAACACCTATAACTATAAAACTTATAGATTGCCTATTGAACATGTCCATCCGATCTGAAATTCCTCTCCAGTTTATTGTCAAATGGGTTACACCTAATTGTTCTCAGGTATTAATATATTTCATTGTTCCTTTGTACTAACTCAACACATCCACTCTAGTATTCTTATCCATGCTATATTGCATTTTTGAACATGTTGCTTCCTAACACCTATCAGGCATATGACAATCACACAAGAAACTCAACCACTCATTAGACCATTAATAATATCTTCATCAATATCTCATTAAAATAGATCCAAGATATCTAACTCTTTTATATTTATAGGAATTAACATTGATCTATCTTAATAATTTTCACATTCTTTTCTTATTACTGAAAATAGTGGTGAAAACGGTGGGTGAATTTTCTCCATTGTGGTAGGTTGTATCATAATCTTAACCTAAGAGGCATACAACAATCACACAAGAATCTCACTGTCAATTTAACCACTCTTTTTTATTACTATTAGTGATATCTTCGTCAATATCTCTTCATCAAATAGTAGATCCAAAATATCTAAAACTCTTATTTGTAGGAATTTAATATTGATCCATCTTAACAATTTTTTTGTTTCTTATCTTGAATTCATAAAAGACAGCATGCTCTTAATAAAGTTTCTTTAAAAACAAGATACAAAAAAATATCTCTTTTTCTCCGGACTCTAGACCTGCAAAGAGGCAATTCACATAGCTAGTACTGAAGAAGAAAGGTTAAGAAATCAAGAAAGCTTATTATGCATATTTCACATGAAAAGATGCATTCAATGTGTTTGTTATCCTCACAGGCAAAAGGATAAATTTACTCCTAATGTAGAAATCACTTACAAATTTATTTTCTGAACTTTTTGGAAACTTGAGGGGATAATATGGCTTAAAAAATAAATATACATGAGTTGCCCTATTCTGTTCAAGACTAATGAATGGTAAAGTGCTATAAACAATCATTAAAAAATCTCACTAAAATAATATTTTTTTTTCAGTAAATGCTCTTATTTGTACATTTCAAAAGCATCAAGTCTGTTACTAAATCAGTCCCGCTAATAGAAAAAGTTTTATCCCTCATAAAACACTATAAGACACAATTCAAACACTACTAGGCTATAAACAAAAGGCTCTCAAAGGCATCAAGTCCATTACTAAACCAGGTCTACTAATAGAAAGTTCTAGCCTTCATAAAAACACTACAACACACTCAATTAAAAACTGACAGACTAGAAACACTAGGCATTACCACAATAACATGGGTTATTCCTTGCAAACAGTCATCCAGTGAACTGTTTCCAGCATCAATGCTTGAAAAACTTGAACCTCTACTGATCAACAATCTCAAAAACACTCCATTAGTGCAGAATATAATCGAGGAATGCTTCCCACCCTTGGACTCCAATCGAATCTGAGTTCAGAGAAATAAAAACTGAACTTAAGTTTGCTAGGCATATTTGCAACAACAGTTATACAGGACAGAAAAAGTGAGCCCAGATTTTTAAAGAAAAATATATAAAAATTTCCAATAACCAAGCTTTAAATGCATACGGAGATAACATCAAAACAAAAACGACACAAAGAACCCAGTACAGACAAGGGATCAGTAGAGTGAATTGCATTGCTATCAGATTATCCTTGTCTATATACTAGAATATGAAACACAACAGAAAGGACAAGTAGAAACTTAAGATGTGTAAAAACAAAATGACATGCAATCTACTAGATGTATTGATATAACTCAATCAAGATTTAAGGGAAAAGACAATTTTATCTAGTTTTTGAAGTCCCATCCACTAACTATTAGCACATATATCATATCACATTTGAGAGTTAGATTCACTCCAATCATCAACTATAAGTTGATCATCAAGAAAAGAAGCTACTGAATATATGTAGAGAAATAAAATAATGTCTAAGCATGAAGGCTCTCTTGAACAACTATGTAGTTTATTTAATCGCATACATTATACATGTGCCTATGCTTAAGTGTTAGGTTCCAAGTTAGGCACTTGACGAACTCACCATCATCTCTGAATGTAATGTTTTCTTTTTGTCATACTGCAAATTGATGACACATATGCCAACTCACCAGGTGAAATAACTCAATGCACACACATCATCCACGCACATCAATCAACTATCTAGTGCAATTTGTATGCATACAAGAATAAGCATCTAAGCTTCCATAGGTAGAGTAATAAACCATGATGGTTATTCAGGTCAAACTTTCAGATAATAGGGATTAGTTTCAGTTAACTATAGGTGACCCATGTATGGCTGATCCTATTACAACAAGAATTGAATTGATATAACAGCTCCTCATTCTCTTGAATTTTCATCAAAGATCATATGATTTGGAGAAATACCTTGATGTCCGAGAACCAAATAGGAACAAGTGCAAATGTAGAAAGTATAAATACGGAAGGAGAAAGAAATAACGTAAGGCAAGAGAAGAAAAAGAAATTGTTCCTAGTTGCTAGTCCTGCAGCTACCAAAACACTCATTAAACAGCAGTATAAAACTTAGTGTTTCTCTTCTACACTTGGGAGAAAGCATGAAACACACATTGTAAATATTCAAGATAGATGAGACCCAAATAAACAAGAAAAATAAGAACAGATAACCATTATCACTCATTAAAACACAGAAAACCAGATTAGGAGTCAAGTACATGCAAATGAAGCAGTAGCATAAAGCTCAACTACAATCACGATTTATGAATCATTTGGGGTTAAAAATAAAAGAGATACAAGTTTGGAAGTATAAAACTATATGTTTCAATATATTAAATTCTATTTTGTGTTAATATATTTTAATTTTTGAATATTAAAATTATGGCCATATAGCTCAGGTAGTAAAGTACCAATTTTTCTACTTAAATCTAAGTTAGCTTAGATTTATTAAGAATTAATTATATTCAAGATTTCAAGTCCGTGCTTATATAGAATTTCATTATTAGAGTTGACAATTTTTCAGATAATACAAAGAAATTCAACATAAATTGAAAAGAGAATTTGTATATAGAGTATATACATTTGGAGAATTAAACGATATAAAGAATTAATTTATAATGAATTAACATAATTGTCTTAATTTAACTATTATCAAGGAAGCAACTTACCAAGGGCAGTAACTGATAACCCTTGAATATATTGTGATAAATGAATACAAAATATTAGATTGACGTGGATAATTGATATGTTCATAATTATATATTATAAAATACTATTACTTAATTTTATAGCAAAGCACCCAGATCTTCAACTTGGTCCCGGTAACACAGACTGCTGGGCCAGAGGACATGGATTCCAATAGAAATTATCAGATTATCTACTTCTGGAACTTTTAAGTTTTAACCAAAAAAAATTCAAAAAGATCAATTTTGGTAAAATTAGAAAATAGATTCCAAATATTTGCTGATAAAAATGTATACCTTATACCCAACAGTCTCTCCAACAGGTTCCCCTCTTTCATATGAGATCCTCTCAGCAACTGTTTAGTCCCAAAATCTCAGATGATAACAGAATATATAGCATGAAGGGAAAAAAAAATTATACTATGAGGCAAAGAAACCTGAAATAGCTGAAATGCGTCTAGGTTGTGTACATATGATCTTACAAGCTTCACCTTTATCCCACATATGTTCCAACAGATACTGAGGAACCTGATTTCATTAAAGGCAATTAAATGCAACTGAAGAAATGATAAGAAAATGGGAAATACACATAAAAGATATCAAATAGTAAAAACCTAAAAGCGATAAGAATAAATACACAGACACACATAATATCATTATGCTCCAAATTATATCCAAGCAAGTTAAGGGTAGCTTTGGCATATAGAAGTAAGAATGATGCTCTAATGATAGATGCAAAATTGGTGGACATGTGGAAATAAGAATTACCAATATCAGGCTTATTTTTCCACACCACCTCCTGAAGAACCAAGTTTAAGGAATCATTCTAGGTAAGAGTAGTAGTTCCTGAAGAAGCCAAGTATGATTAAGTATCATACTATGCAAACACTCAACACACATCAAAACAGGAAGAGATGATTAATATTTTAATATAATTAACAATCAAAATTATCTAAGAAAACCAATAAATAAGTTATAAATAAAAAATTAAGGCTCAAAATCATTCAATCTTATAATTGAATTTTAATTAACTTTTAATTCATATAAAATGTAAGAAAAAATAAAATGACATAAAATTTAAATTTAAATTAATAGATCACAATTAAATTTTAAATTAATAGATCACTTTATATAGATATAATTCATTTAAATTAACTTAAATTCAATAGCTAGATAAAATAATATATTATATTTAATAACTTAAAATCAAATAAAATATATAGATAATTACAGATTATAACTTATCAAATATCAAGTAATAAGTATTCATTTTCTAATAATTAATCAACTATGTAAATTATAAATTATAAATTAAACATCAATAATAACTAATCACTAGTAAATTAACTTATATAACTACAAAAACAATTAAAAGCTTATGACTTGAATTTTGTAATTATAAAAATCACTAAATATTTTTAACTAACATTTATAATTATAATTATTAATTTTTGCCCCATCATATCCTATCCACTGTCCAATCTTGTGATAAGGCAAATCACTACCGCCCACCAATCCTATGACTAGGCAAGTCACTAGAGTCAATCACTACACACACCAAATTATTAATTTATCAATTCAATTGTATGCTTAAAAAGTTTGATTAAATTTTATGTTTACCTTACAACCCCGCCCCTCTCATTTTCATCCATCTAGTGATGAGAACTAGGGATGACAATTTCCTCCAAACCCGATGGAGAATTTGATACCCGACCCAAATGGAGAAGTGTGTGATGGGATTTTTTTTGACCCAATTAAATAATCGGATATGAGAATTTTCAGATTCGGGTATGGAGGCAGATCGGATAGAATCCTATCCATACCGACCGGAATACCCGATAAAATTAATATACATATATATTTATTTATTTATATATTAAAGAAAAATTTCTTTTACCAAATCCCAAACAAAATCCAAAACCCACTAACACCTCTACAATTTGAATTTTATAGATTTTTTTCTTTCATTTCACCATCAACCCACCTCTTTATTATTTCTTCCATGAGTTTAGTTTGCTAATGTTTACCTTATTATTTTCTTAAGAATTTGGTAAATATCCATAATTTCATCGAAATAATTCAAATTTAAAAAAATGCAATTGTAGATGGTAATAGGAATATAGGATATTTGGGTGGGTATAGATATCTGATCCTCCAACGGGTACGAGGATGGGGATGAAAGATGAATACCCGATGGGAATGCTGATGAAGACGGATATAATAAATGATAATGAGGACGGAAGATATAGAATCCGATCCATTGTCATCCCTAATGATCATTTTTTTCAATTCCAAAAGTTGACGAGCATTCTACACCACTAACGTGTGTTTCCTTATTAATTATAAAATTCTCTTTTTTTTTTGCAATTAGATTAAATTTATTGTATACACTGAGTTACTCATGTTGTTTGGCCTCTTTTAAGCATTTTTTGGATATTAAATTGGGTTAGAGACTCCCTTACTCCTAGGATACAGAGATCGAGTTGGGTTTTGATGCTCCCATACTAAAACTCTCGACTTTTTTTTATATGAAATTGCTAGTAAATTTTGACTATTGGAGTGGAATCATTCTAGGTAAAAGGGGATTTGCATCCCTGTGTTTTCTTCTCTCCACCAGTAATTTATATAGAAAATGAAGGTGAAGTGGGGTACCACTAGTTCAGGGTGGGCAAAAAAAATATATTTGAACCAAAACTTGACCAAAGTGATCTAAAAAATTAGGATTTTTTCAAGCTTTGTATCAAATTGAGGGATTCAATCTTTTGCATTTCAGGTTTAGAGTGTTTTTTAGTTTTTTATATAGATCCCAAAAAAAACTGACCATATATTTTGTATTAATTAACTTATATCTCATTTAGTTAAGTAATAGTTGCATATTTAATATGTCAATTATTATCAAATTTCAATTGTATTTCTGATTAATTAGTAATTACCAATTTAGTTAAATTTCAAAAGAGTTAAATAGGCATGACTTGCATCCCTTCTCCTTCCTCCTTCTAACTTTATGTTCTTTCATTGTTACCCAATCTCCCTAGATTGGTTGATTCATCTTTGTCATCCACCCTTGTCTCAATCGTTTACGGCAATTCAACATCTCGTGTTTTCTTTCAACATCCCTTCTGGCTTCCACAACCTCAAGATCCTCAATATTTGCATTGTCCATTCTAGCATCCCTTCCAAAGTCCTTATTCCTTTCACGATCTCATGAGCTTGTTATGATTTCATGAGATTGTTGCTTGCATCCTCCCGTACATTGTCATTTCTTCTACACTAACAATGTTAATCTACTCGGCATGCCTTTTGCATCCAATATTTCCTTTCTGACACCCTTTTTAACACTCTTGATTAAGATATATAGGATCTATATGATATAGTAAATAATGCTCATTTTTTGGCACTTCTATTTAGTTCCTTGATATTTAGTGAAAAAATGATTGCACAATAACTTTTCAATTGATAGTAGTGGCTTGCAACTGAGCCCTAATAAAATGTGTTTATTTTATTGAACAATAACTTTTCAAATGAATCGGTAAGTATATTTCGAATTGAATAACATATATAAAGATAGTTTAAGTAGAATGAAAATATTGAATGCATACAGACAAAATGGTAGTTAGACAAAGGTGTCAAATGGATCGTGCCACCACTTGCCCGACACAACTTAGGGCATGTCATGATGTCCTAATGCCAGCAACGGGTTCTGGCTGGACTTACACATCTAGCAGGTCAGAATGAGCACAGACCGAAAGAACCAGGTCATGCCTGGCCTAGCATGCCTCTTGGCAAGCCAAGGCAAGCAACGTCTAATATCATGTCTAGTTAGACACCCACCCTAAAACCCATCCAACCACATACACAAAAGCAAAGCATACAGAAACAGTCTGCATCTGTAATCAGTTACACAGGAAAGTTATATCTGATTAAGACTAGACCCGCTAGAGACCAAAAGATAAAGATAATAACACTGAAAGTCACTGTCATCAACCAAGAAACCATGTATTTACATGGATATGCTAGCACCACAAGTACCAGTTACCTTGTGGTCCACTGTTTACATGATATAAGGTATTAGCAAGAAGTGGTTGCCTTCATCCACAGTCACAGATTCTACAATCTAGCTGATATGTTTGAGAAAAAAGGACCATTTCCTAGAAAACCACATTTTGCCAAAATTATCAAAAAATAGCAAACACTGCATATATTTGTCTAATATATACATATTTCAATGCCATGCATAAAAATACAAGTTTCATATTTTGGATAAATCATGAAAATTATTCAACAAGACGAATCTTGAGCAGATGTGAGAAACATAAAAAAAATATATATATACACTTTGAACTATAATATGATTGAAATTATTGGAACTGCATGCGCAAGATTCATAAAAGGAAAATAAAAGAGGAACCTGAGTAGTTTTTCCACAACCAGTCTCACCAGATATAAGTACAACCTGATTAAAAGGAATATATTAGCTAAATAAAT
>JBAMIE010206996.1:0-10589 GCA_037177295.1 Kaempferia parviflora
TTGAAGGTAAAAGGTCAAGACTGCAAAGGGAGGTCAAGAGAGTTGAGAGAAAGAGTGTTATGTGAGGAACACTCTAGACCAGGCGACTGATGATTGTATTAGGCGCCTGGTCAGTGAGAAACGGCACAAACGAAAACCCACAGAAAGATTGGTCAGTTGTGGCAGGCGCATGCTGCAGCCGATAGCAGTCGCCTGCTACAGACAATGGCAGTCGCCTGCTACAGCCAATAGCAGTCGCCTGCTCCTGGGAGCAGATGACTGGACCAGGCTCCTGGTCCCCTGACCAGGCGACTGGTCCAGTCGGAAACTAGCTGTTTGGCTAGTCGATTTGTGATCGTTGTGTGACCAGTCACCTGGTGCTTATAGCAGGCGACTGGTGACGAGTAAAAGGTTGAATGTGTTCAGCTTTTTGCCTATATAAGCTGAGCTTGTGTGCTTGGCTAAGGTTGACAATTTCTAGTGTGGTTAGCACTAGATTGGTAATCTACAACGCTCAAGCACACGAGACTCTTGCTCAAGGTTATTGAGAGGTTTCTCCACCGACAAGGAGGTTGTGCTTAGCCAGAAGTTCTCCGGGGAGTGATCCGCCGAAGGGTCAAGGAGTCGTCCACCTCACGGACACGCCGAGAAATATGAGCAAGATATCTCCGAACCTCGTAAACGAACGAGTCTTTGGTTTACATGCTTTCCTTAGTTTTAATTCCTACACTTTAGTTGTATTTCCGCTGCGCTAACCTTAGTAGGAAGAGATAAACCGACCATCCACGATCCAACATAATTATGAATACATGAGCTCAGAGTGTCATTCTGACATCGAGCCTAGAGATTCAAGAAGGCCTAAGTCGGCTCAAGATGTCATTGCGGCATGAGCTCAACGACTTCAGGTACATGAGCTCGGAATGCCTTATGAGCATCGAGCCTTGAGATCCGAGGGATAAACTTGAATACATGAGCTCGGAGTGTCATTCTGACATCGAGCCTAGAGATTTAAGAAGGCCTAAGTCGGCTCAAGATGTCATTGTGACATGAGCTTGGCGACCTCGGGTACATGAGCTCGGGATGCCTTATGAGCATTGAGCCTTGAGATCCGAGGGATAAACTTGAATACATGAGCTCGGAGTATCATTCTGACATCGAGCCTAGAGATTCAAGAAAACAAGAAGCCCCCTGAGTGCTTTAGGAACATTGAAATATCTATATATGACTTGTAAGGTCTAGGAATTAATTCCAATTTGTAGAAGACAAGCTCTCAGACTGTAAAAGATAAATGATATCTCAACATAGACATTGGCCTACTCAGGTTATATTGTCTATGTTAAATAGAGTCAAAGGAGAGATATTGTATTACTTGATTAAGAAGATAACGGAAAAATACCTTAAGCTTTGAGGCAGAAAATGAATGCATTTATAAAATCACTGTTCAAGAAGATATATAATCCTCGTACACAACCGGAGGCGGAGAAGCCTCATAAACAAATCACATAAGAAATACAACTCGAAACAAGAAAGTAAATGTATAAATTCAACCAACACCTCGTTTCGTGATCTCTTGTGAGTACTTCTTGAGTCCTTAAAATGCAGTAGCACTTCACCTGAGAAAGCTCTAAGAATCGCCAATCAACTGTTGGAGAAGAAGCGGAGAGGAAGAGAGAAGGAGCTCGCAGGCGCGTCATGCTTTTGAACCCTACGTGTGAGTAACGATCACATCCTAATCGATCAACTGATCGATTAGGCACCTGGATCAATCAACTGATCGATCCAGGGAGCTTCTGTTCACTTGCGAACCCGTGAGAGAAGCCACCCCAATCGATCACCTGGTCAATTGGTTTTGGCCCAATTGATCAGCTGATCGATTGGCCAACCTTGACTTGAGCATTCAAGTCAAGCGCAACATCCGGTCAACCCTGACCTGTTGGGATTCTATTTTGCCTAACACCCGGTCAACCTTGATCTGCTAGGACTTGTGACCAAGTGCCCAATCAAACCTTTGACTTACTTAGGCTTTTCTCTAGTGCCAAGTGTCTGGTCAACCTTGACCAACCTGGACTTATCATCTCGTGCCAAGTGTCCAGTCTCCTTGACCCACTTGGACCTACCAAACACCGGATGTTTGGTCAACCTTGACCCACCTAGATTTTCACTGTCTAGCTTCACTCACTAGGACTTTCAGTCTACCTAGCTTCACTCATTAGGACTTTTTACCTGGCTTCACTTACCAGAATTTTACACTGCCTGGCTTCACTCACCACGACTTTCATCAGACTTCACTTACTTGGACTTCTATCAGGTTTCACTCACCTGGATTTCCTCCTGCTTGACTTCACTCACCAGGTCTTTCACTAGGCTTCACTCACTTGGATTTCCAATACCTAGCTTTACTCACTAGGATTTCCACCAGGCTTCACTCACCAGGGCTTTCCACACCAAGTGTCCGGTCAATACTGACTCACTTGGATTTTCTTCTTCTGCCAACCTTTCCGTTGGACTTTCTCTTGCCTAACCTCTAGTCAGGACTTTCCCAGTCAAGTATCCGGTCAACCTTAACTTACTTGACTTCTGTTCAACAATCTTCTAGATAAACAATTGCATACGTAATCTCCATCTATTTTCAAACATCGAACTATCAGCTTGAACCAACTCAAGTTGAGTGAAACGGGTCAACATGACTCAGGGACGATTGCACTAACAATCTCCCTATATATTGTCAAATATCAAAACTAAGAGTCAAGTTTGACCTCAGTCAAGTTCAATCAATATAGTCAATTGGACCCTGGGATAATTACATTAACAATATTGTTAATTATGAACCCGTGCTTGTTAAAATAAAGACGATTTGAAAAGTAAGGACGTTTTTTATAATAAATAATAAAAAGGAGTGTTTTTTTTTAAATATTTTTCTTAATGTTTTAAAAAAAATTGAACCTTAAAAGTGAAATAATTAATTTTTCAATTTTTATGAAAAAGATTTTGAAAATTAAATACGTCCTTTAATAAAAATCGCATGATACAAAAAAAGGGTGTTCTCATTTGGAAAAATATAGTTTTTATTTTCTTTTTGTTAATTAATTTCATACTAAAAGAACCGTTGACCAATTATAGCCACCGTCAAAAACTCTACTCAACCATCATCTGCCACATCATCAATCTGGGCCACCACCGCACTCAAAAATATCTTCCCAGTAATTCTTAACTCGCCCGTTGACGCATACCATCGACTACCATCGTTCCCATACTGTGTGGGTCCTGCTGGCGTATTTGAGCTGCGTGGACTAAGGGTATGGTCTGGTAACTCATTTAGTAGTATTCCAAGCGTCCAGCGTGCGGTCCATGAGCCGTTGCCGTGCCAACGGAAAAGTTTCACGGGAAATGGTTACGTCTGAAACTGTAGAACGACTCTCACATGCCACGTGCCCTTCTGTACACTTCACAACAGATGGCATTGTTTCGGTTCTTCTGTCCCGTTCCTTTCTCTGTCCCGGTGTTCTACTCACAAAACATGAGTAAAATAACTTATGATTTTGACAGGTCTTATTTTACTCACGTTTTGTAAATGAAACACCGGGACAGAGGGAAGATCCGAACTGAGTCCCACTCATCTCCAAGCGTGTGGGACAGGTGAGCGAAGAAAAGTACAAGCTCGGGGTAAATTAAGTGGTAGGCCTCGAGCAGGCCGTCGCATCCTTTCCGAGTTTTTGGATTCGTCTTCGCCTCCGCTGAACTCGGTCGACAGATTTCTGGCAGAAATCAAGAAAAAAAAATTGAGCAAGAAAGTAGCCGTCTTGTGGCGATCGCGGAAATTTCAGTCGTTTCTTTCTACTCGTGCTTGAGCCACGGTAGGGTACCAGGAGACAAGTCTGAGCATCTACTTCTCTCTCCTTTGGCTTCTGGATCCGAGACGCTCCCTGAAGATTCTCTCTTTGATGTTTTGGAGGTCCAGGCGATGGAAAGATCCCGCCTTGGCGCCTACCCGAGGCCCAATTCAAGTGAGATCTAGTCTTGCTTGGTCTTTTTCGCTTTGACGACTTCTGGGGTTAGCCGTCTGCGACCGATAAGGAAGACGCGGCGTTGTTGCTGTAGAGGCCGGTTGATGCCGCTGTCACATTTTGTAGATCCTCAGTGAGTTGGGCTCGCTTGGATTTGGGGCGGCGATGTTTGGGTCGAGGAGGGTAGACGGCGAGACGGAGATTAAGGAGAGAACCGTAAGGTGAGTAGTTCTAGTAGAATCTTGTTTCTTGTGATCTCGACAATATTGATTTAAAAAAACAACAGTTCTGAAAAATAGCATAGTTAGATAGTTAGAAAGGAACAATCTTTTTAAATCAAAAATAAATTGACGAAGAAACCACTTTATTTCTGTTAGTACCCTAGCTTATAAAGAATGATTTGCTGGTATATTGGCATATCCGTATATTTCGGATTATTCTTGATAGTATTCAGAATTTACATATTGGCTAGACTAATTTTAGTTTGTAACTTTGTTCATGGTTTCTTGCTATGTCGTTCCAGATTCAAGCACGAGGCCTTTTTTTCGTTGTTTTCTGAATATTTTGATATCTATTTTCAAGGTTTATTACAATAGACTGATCGGTTATACAGGTTTTATTCCGATGGGAAGCAAAACCCAGCTAAGGCTACAAACCAGGGAATGAGGGCTGGTGGAAACTTATCCAGTAAAGGCAGTAGCTCCAACTCTTGGAAGTCCATAGTTTTTGCTGAAGATCATGAGCCTTGGAGCAAGCGCATATTTGACCCTGGGAGTACCATTGTGTTGAAATGGAATCGAATCTTCCTTATCTCATGCTTACTTGCTCTGTTTATAGATCCCTTGTACTTCTATTTGCCTAAAGTGGAGACAGATAACAACACTAGTTGTGTTAAGATGGATGACAACTTAAGTGTATCTGTTACCCTGTTGCGGTCGCTAGCTGATCTATTTTATTTACTTCACATAGTGATAAAATTTCGGACTGCATATGTGGCTCCAAGCTCAAGAGTCTTTGGAAGAGGGGAGCTTGTGATGGACCCTAAAAAGATTGCTAGGAGATATTTGAGATCAGATTTTATTATAGACCTAGCTGCTGCACTTCCCTTACCACAGGTTCGCCTTAACACTTCTTTCAAATTTGTTCTTGGAAATGATTATTTTTGTATGTCACTATACCTTTATTTATACAACCAAGACTAGTCTTGATTCAAAGAATGCTAGATATTTGGATAGCAATTCATTGCTTCACATTGCTAGTAAATCATCGAAAGATTTTATGATTTCAAGAGATAGATGTAAGAATGTGATTGTAGTTAAAGTAACATTGAGATGGAGTTAGGAGCAAGGTTTAATACTTTAATATTCAAAATATTCCATTATTTAGTTGTAAATTGATTATTTTTTTCATGGTTAAACTTGGTTTGATCAGGTATGCATAATGTTAATAGCTACCTTCTGTATGTGTACTTCCATGAAAGATTTGTAGTGCCACAATGACCTTGAAAAGAAAAGTATGTTCATTGTGATTACTGTAAAATAACTAGACATGTTCACAAATGTTGTTTGGAGTTAATTAATTATATGGTTAATTATTTGAGTAAGCTGTAAACATCTTTGATGAAGTTGATTTGACTTGGTGGCTTTCAATCCATTTGTTTTTTTTTTTTTTTATGTCTGTCAATGTAGTATGTTTATATACTTGGATGTATTGCAAACAGGAAACTTCACTTTCCATACAATTTACTGAAGCAAATCGTTTGGGTTGCCATTGTGGGATAACCATTTTCTGGCCTTTTTTTCTTGCAGATTCTTGTCTGGTCAGCTGTCAAAAATTCAAGAGCTGACCATAACAACACTACCCTTGCTCTGATTGTTCTTGTACAGTATATACCAAGGCTGTATCTCATATTTCCATTAAGTTATCAAATTGTTAAAGCTGATGGAGTTGTAACAAAGACTGCTTGGGCTGGTGCTGCATACAATCTACTACTCTACATGATTGCTAGTCATGTAAGTAACAAATATATTATTTTTTAGCCCAGTAATTCTAATCATCCTTGTGATCATTGTATTTATGCTCTTTGTATGATCAAGCTTGTTGTTTTTTTATTTTATTCTCTCTAACCAAGTTTTTCAGGAGTTTTTCAGGTTATTGGAGCTTCATGGTATTTACTGTCAGCAGAACGGCAGATGACATGCTGGAAATCAGAATGCAGGAATGAAAATAATGTGACATCTTGTAACACTAGATTTTTAGATTGCAATTCTATAAGTGAATCAGCGCATCAGAATTGGACTATTACTACTCAAGTGTTCAACAACTGTGATCCTAATAACAACACTTCCAGTTTCCAGTATGGTATTTTCAAGAATGCATTAACCAATGGAGCTCTTTCTACTGAATTCATCAAAAAATACTTTTATTGTCTTTGGTGGGGTCTGCAAAACCTGAGGTATTACAAATACTTTCCAAACATATTGTCATAATGACAGTTTAGTTTATTTAATGTTTCTCAGTATTGACTGGCACAGATTTGGATTTGTTTCTTCTCTTTTCTTTCATGTAAACATAATGTTCAGATCAAACTTCATCCTAACAGGACCAGGTATAGTGTCTTTAAAGATGTTGCACCATATGACTTAAATAAGCCATAAAGTACGAGTATTTTATAGAATGACACTCTGATATCTTAGTTATATTGTTGTTTAGTATCTAGAATGTTTGATTACATTATATTGTTGTTCATGGTCTCTTTTTGTCCCAGGATCACATTACTGTAAGTCTCTGTTTACCTCATATATTGTTTGATTAGTTAGAGAGTGAAAAAAAAAACAGAATGTTTTGCTTAATTTTTTTCCTTTTCTCATTTGTCAGCTTTATTTATTTATTTGCTCATTTTTTTGATCAGTTCCTATGGTCAGACTTTGACGACAAGCACTTTCATTGGGGAGACATTATTTGCTATTCTGATTGCAATTCTTGGACTAGTTTTGTTTGCACACTTGATTGGAAATATGCAGGTAGCATATTAAACTCTATCTACTACGATTTTCTTGAGTTAACCTTCAATTTCAAAAGCATAATCAACCTGCATTTTTTTTTTTGTGGAAAATGATAATAATAACAGGATTTGCAAAATGATCTAGTTGATTAATCTTGATGAATGTGATATTAAAGGCCATTTCTATTTGGATGTTTTTTTTTTTTTGCCTAATAATATGAACTATTGTATGTTTATCAAATTACCCTGGAAATTTTCTGTTAACGCTTCCTGCCTGCTTCTTATGTCAACTCAAGATTTATTCCTGCACACACTCCATTGCTACTGGTCCTGGAGAAGGGAGCTATAGTATAATTGCCTCTTGAATTTATGTTATCCTTGTCAGGACATAACACAAGTGCTATTTCATGCAATACTTTGGTTTTATAAATGAGATATTTTAATTTGTTAGGCGGCTTAAGCTTCTTAAGGTTTACTAACACCAAATGATAAATACTCTTCCCTTGCATTGCCTTATGCCATATTGCATTTGCATAATAAGGTTAGATGATTTTGATGCAAATACAACTTCATGATGCTGCAAGTAAAAGATTTCAGAATTGAACAAGAGTCGAATCCAGGCAAAAGACCTAGGAATTACCCTCCCATGTGATGGCTAGCTTCAGTTTCCTAATTTACTCTCTCCTAGTGGTGTGGGGGCAGTCGAGGGGCAGGGCTGCGGATTTCACCTTTTTCTTTTGTGTGCATAAGTAAAAGATTTCATATATTTTCTTAGGATAATAATTCGTGACAAAGAGGTAATATTAGATCATGGATGCGTACTTCATCAATGTATGCACATTTTTCTTTAACAATGGTGATAGTGGATTACGAATTAGTGTCTAAACAATTGCACTCATGTTCTTCAAAGCATGAGCTAAGCACTCATAGTAGGTATCCTTGCACACAAGTCAAATTCATTCAAGTTCCTCGGAATCAATTTTGGTCCATTCTTTTTAGTTTGCTGTGAATAACTTGGGGTGTCTTTCTTGGCTTTAGCTGATTTGATAGGAAGCTATATATGTCTTGATAATACGAGCTCATTGTTCCGAGGCTTTTGGTCCTCCTATGAGAATTTTCAAAAATTTTCTAATTCTTCTTACCTTGCTAAACTAAATTTGTCAATTTTGCTCTTTTATGCAACTTGTCTATTTGAAATGTAAATTTGCTGTATGGCATAGTTTGTTCATATAATTTCCTAAGAGTTGTTTCCATAATAGATTCACTTTGTCTCCTTTCTTTGTTGCTGAACTCAAGACGTATCTACAATCCATAACTGTAAGACTTGAAGAGTGGAGATTGAAGCGGAGAGATACAGAAGAGTGGATGAGACATCGCCAACTTCCACATTATCTACGGGAAAGGGTTAGGCGATTTGTTCAGTACAAGTGGCTTGCTACACGTGGAGTGGATGAAGAATCTATATTGCAGGCGTTACCTGCAGACCTTCGGCGTGATATTCAGCGTCACCTATGTTTGGACCTAGTCCGACGGGTAAACTTGCCTCATTTTATTCATCTAATTTTCAAACTTGTCTTAATAAATTTAAAATTAATTGCCATGATACAAAATGCTGCCTAATTTTTTTTGTCTTAATGACAAGCTTCGACCTTATATGTCAAGAGTTCTTGAACAATTTTTCCCCAACAAAATGACGTGACAAACAAGTTGAGGCAACCATGATCTGGTGATGATGATCCCAGTAATAAGGCATCAGATTATGTAAATCTGGTCTCCTAAATCAAAGCATAGTTGCAATTAGTTTCTAGATGGAAATATCAATCAATAGAAGATTGTCACATGATACTTAGACCTCTTATCAATTTGACATGAAACCCACATAATCTGGCCAAATTTCTAAACCGTTTTCTATTCTCCTATTGATTCTGTGTTTGTGCTGTTCACTTGTTTGTGCTATTGACCATAATGAAAACTCAAAAATTTTGCAGCTTATCAATGTTCTAAGTCTTTGCGTATGATATATTTTCTGCAATTCCAATTTGCAGGTGCCTTTTTTCTCTAAGATGGACGATCAACTTCTAGATGCCATATGTGAGCGTCTCGTGTCGTCTTTAAGCACAGAAGGGACCTACATTGTACGAGAGGGTGACCCTGTCACTGAAATGCTTTTCATTATCCGTGGAAGATTGGAGAGCTCTACTACTAATGGAGGCAGAACTGGTTTCTTCAATTCCATAACACTAAGACCTGGTGATTTCTGTGGTGAGGAACTGCTAGCTTGGGCTCTCCTTCCAAAGGCTGCGGCGAACTTGCCTTCTTCCACGAGAACTGTGAGAGCCCTCATTGAGGTTGAGGCCTTTGCTTTGCGAGCTGAGGATCTCAAGTTTGTTGCCAGTCAATTCCGGCGTCTCCACAGCAGAAAGCTACAGCACACCTTCAGGTACTACTCCCATCACTGGAGAACATGGGGTGCTTGCTTCATTCAGGCATATTGGCGAAGGTACAAGCGGAGGAAGATGGCACATGATTTGAGCTTGAGGGAGTCATTCAACTCCCGAACAGATGAGCAAATTGCCGGTGAGGCCGTTCAAGAAGATGAACTCCATGGGTATTCCGCGAGTTCACAGCCAACTCAAAATCTTGGGGTTCCACGGGTTGCTCCAACTGCTAGAAAGGGTGTTCACAAGACCAAAGTCACAAGTATGCCCAAGTTACAGAAGCCAGATGAACCTGACTTCTCTGCAGACCCTTCTTTTTAGTTAACATTCACAAAGCTAAATAGCAGTTGGATTGTTACAGGAAGAGTTTATAGGACCTTGTAAAGCAGTTATTTTGGGATATAAATATTTGGTAAAACCAATTTACACGTATCAATTATCTCTGTATATGGTTTTTGCTTTCTGTGCTAAATCGAATTGTATTTGAAGTCCACTTGTGCCTCTTGTTGTAGTATATGACAATCTGTTCATCTGGATGTGAAGAACAGTTATTGTGAGTGATACAACACTTGTTCTTCCTTGTGTAAAAACAGTTGATGTCTCTTGGCAATCAACATCAAGTTTATTGTAGCGTGGTATCATTTTCTTTGTGACACCCTCTTGGCAATAACAACATCTACCTAATAGTTAAATCCTATTGAGACCCAAAGGTATGCCATACACACACAGTTCAGTAGTTGCTTTCCTTCGGGGTTTCCTTTAAGCGTAATGACTATCGTTGGGTTAGTCTAACCTTGTTGTCTTGCTCGATCCACAATGTCTAATTCAAGCTGAACCTACAATCTTCAGTTTTGGCGTGCCCAAATACTATACATATTGCTCAAACGCACACCTAAATTAAGTTGTATTGCCAAACCATTTAAATCACATGATCAAACTCAGCCACAAGGGAACCGCCATTTCTCCGACGCTTTTGATCTCTAAGGTAGCTTGACTCGAGAGTGCAAGATTTTATGATATGCCAGAATTGAGTGTTAGTGCTCCAGTTGGTTTTGATGTGATCAACTAAGTCAGGTTAGGTCCTGTGTGTGTTTAACCCTCTGCTAAGTGTGCAGGAACTTAGGTACGGAGGAAGTCGAGCGAAAGACGCAGCGGACGAGAAGG
>JBAMIE010207007.1:0-10589 GCA_037177295.1 Kaempferia parviflora
TGGGGCGTTACAGTGGCAGTATGTTTAAGTTAGGCATAAATATACATGAAAATTAAATGAAGTATAAACATGAAGCATAAATACAAAACTCCCCCTTAAGTTATGATCCCCTTGTACTTATGTTTTCTTTCTTAATTTACAATTCTTATACAAATATGGGGAAATAAAGATTTCTAACTTAAACCCAACATTTCTCCCCCTTTTAAACCAACAAAAAGATTACATCATATCACCAAGCATAATGTGGTATCAACAAAAACCAAATTCTGAAAACTAAGTAGAATTCTAAAAATTCAACTGTCAGTCAACTGCCCTCTGATACAGTCGACTGCACACAATCTAATCCTAAACTGGTTTCTGAAGCCAACTTCAAAAATGCCTAAAATATTCTAAAATATTTAGAAAATTATGAAATTTTGAAAACATATTTCTTTTAAGCTCCTCTAACATGGAAAAATATATTTTCATGAAAATTCATTATAATTTTCAAGTTTTAAGAAAACTCAAAAACCTTAAAACCATTCAATGTTTTATCAATTTGAACAGTACTTGCTTTGAATCTTTATGTTTTAAAAAAACTAAACCACAGTTTACAAAACATAGAATTGTTTTTCAAAATATTTGAAATATCCCACTATGATATATGGGCAAGATGTCAATTAATTAAATATTTACTTTCCCCATAGTTTCCCTATGATCACTATATTTGATGCATTTCTTAATTCATCAAAATGTCATAATCATAAGTGAATTAAATGTATCATCCTATCATCTCACATCCATGTCTTGAATTATAATGCAACATGCTTATAGTTTGTTGTCAGATGTAATGAAGGTAAGTTCTTCCTAACCCTTTGATCAAAAATTTCTATCTCAGACTAGGTGTTCCCCTTAAAGTCTCAAGTCAACTATTTATAAAAGATTTGAATTAAGTCTTCTATGGTTGACTATCCCAAAATCCTCTATAACCCTTGAGGATTAACTTTGGCATCCAATAGAAGTTCTTTCTAATTAGATTAATCAAACATTCCATAGGAATCCATCTTCTATCTACCTTCTTTGTCTTTGATTGCCTCCTAGCAATTAGACAATGGTAAGACTTTTCATTATTTGATTCCTTATATTCTAAGCCTTTCTTGTTAAAACTTGCTCTTTGGCTTTCTATGATCATGTTTAAGGTGTTGGAGCCAATTGTGAATTTCCCAAGGGCTTTACTAAGGTATTCTACTTTTTCCCTTAGTTCCTTATTTTCTTCTTCTAAACATGAATCATTTATACTAGAGGAATCATTAACTATGGATTATAATTTTTCCTCAAAAGAACTAATATCATTCTTCAAAGATTTATTTTTATTTTTGGATTTAAATAAATCTCTATTTAAACTTGAAATCATCTCAACTAGAGCATGAGTGGGAAGTTTAGATACCTTACTTACCGACAAGTTTGAATCAGAAGATTCAAACCCACCCCCCTCATTTGTGCTTCTCTCTTGTTCATTTTCGGATGAGGTAGAGGCATTGCCATCAACTCCCATTAGAGCAAAATGGGATACATGATTTTCTCTTCTTTCGACGATGATGGATCATCCCATGTTGCTTTTAAATTTTGGACCTTCTTTCCTTTCTCTTTTGTCTTCTTCTTCTCTTCCTTCTTCTTTCCATTCTTTTTCTTCAAGAGGGGATATTGCTCTCTTATATGTCCTTCTTCTTGGCAGTTATAGCATATGGGCTTCCTTGTTCTACTACCCCTTGAACTTATCTTAGCATGTGATTTGTTAGTTCTAAAAGATTTAAATATTTTTCTTATCCTCCTTACCATATATACCTTTTGATCACTATCGATTAAGGTACTTGACTCCTTGGAATCGGAGGATGGTGGAGATGATGACTTCTTCTTCTTCCCCTTCTCCTTGTTATCCACAAGTGCTACTCCCTTTGGTCTATGAGCTTCTTCATCTAACCCTTCAACACGAGTTTCATGACGCTCTATAGTTGAGAAGAATTCATCAAGGTACATTTTTCTAGATCTCTTGAAATGTAGAATGAATTTACTATTGACATCCATGTGGTTGTGGTTCTTGGGAAGGCATTAATGGCTTTCATTATCACATCCCGATTTGAAAGTGTCTCACCTACACTTGTTAGTCCATTAATAATATCTTTAATTCTATAACGTAACATGGATACCTTTTCTCCTTTTTCAAGCTTGATGTTGTTGAGTTGAGATCGGAGGAGGTCTCTTTTTGGCAATTTTACTTCCAATGTTCCTTCATGAAGCTCAACCAATTTCTCCCACATGTCTTTGACACTTGATAAATCTCCGATCCAAATTAATAGTTGTTGAGGAAGCACATTTAGGAGATGATGTTTTACTTTTGAGTTTGCTAAGTGCTCTTCTCTTTGCTTAAAGGTCCATCTTCACTTTTCAATAACTTATTGTCTATATCCCTAGGCACCTCAAAACCGCTTTCCATGATTAGCATAATAATAAAATTGGTTTTAAAAATACCTCCATTCTCTTCTTCCACTAAGAGAAATCTCCTTCGAATTGTGGTGGTTGAATGCTTGAGCTGGCCATTATGTTGATAGTGCTTTTCTCGGTGATTAGTCCAGTGAGGAGCAACCTGACTCTGATACCACTTGTTGAGGATCGATGACCAGCAGAAAGAGGGTTAAATAGTCGATTATACCAATTCACTTGTCTTTCTACAACTTGTTAGTGCATAATAAAAATAATAATGAAATTAATAAGGCAAGAAGAGGAAACAGACTGTAACACGATTGTTTATGTGGTTCAGATATTATGGCTCATACTCCACGACTTACCCTTTAGATGGACAATCTCACAATCCGTCGGTGGATTAGTCCCTCGCAATCTCCTGCTAAACTTACTCCTTCTCGGTGGAGCAAACCTCCCACAAAGAACTCTTCCTCTTACAAGATTTGGGAATTAGGTTTAGGAAGAAGAGTTTAAATTTGGAAGCTTGAAGGCAAACACTTAGGAGTAAACAATGAGAATTAGTAACCTTCTTCATGCCCCAAGGCTTCCTTTTAAATAGAGTGGAAAGAGTTGATCCCAAGTTAACTCATTTCCTGCGTACTAGTCGACTGGTGTTACCATTGGACACAGCCAATGCCTCTCTGCAGAAATTTCAATTCTGCACAACGACTACTTATTAGTCAACTGACCAATTGACTAGTCTTAGGCAGTCGACCGGCCAGTTGGCTGCCCTTCACAATTGTTGAACACAGAACCTTCTGTGCCTTCATGAATTGGGACCAGTTGACTGGTACTTCCATCAGTCAAGTCAACTGGTCTCTTACAATCACTCAACTCTTTACGGAGTTGCCCTTGAAGTATTCTTTCTTGGCCTTTGTCCCTCAGATGCACTTGAGCTCGTGGCTCCTCCCTGTGTCATCCTTCACATTGCTCCTCGTATTGCGCTCCCTTGGATGTCTTCCACACCATCCTTCACCGAACTCAAGGACCCGAGCCATAGGATGAGCTTACAATACTTGGTCATACCAAGCTTCTTAATGTGGTTCACCAAATCTTACATGACTCAAACACACATATCAAACATATATAAAACCTAATTTAAACTCTTTTATACACACATCGAAACCAAGATTACTCTCACAATCTCCCCCTTTTTGATGTGTAACAATATGTTTAAGTTAGGCATAAATAATACATGAAAATTAATATAGCACTTAGTCTGGTAAGCAATGAAAGGAGCCCCCTAACATAGTATGAGAAGTATATATGTCTGGTGAGAGCCCATATAAGGGAGGATGTGAAGCATTCACCCTCGGAGGGAAAAATCCAACCCTCCAAGGACTTGGCTCTGACTTGAGCTAATTGGGGTCGAGCTCGATACTTTAAATGAGCGCTGCTTGGGAGGCAACCCAATGGTTCTTTTAGTTTTTATTTTGTTCTTTATTGATCTTGATAGATTTTTATCATTTTGTGCAGGTTAATCGGTCTCCATGGGCATGGAGTTATAGAAGACAAATAAGTGACGGAATCAAGGGAAAATGTAGTTTTCAATGTCTTGGTCGTGTCTGCTTTTCCGAGAGCTACAATGCCCTGGTCGTGTCACTTGAATAGCTGTCTCCTTCTAGAGAACTGTCATGCTCTGGTCGTGTCACTTGACACGATTGTGTCTTTTTCCTAGGAAATTTTTCTCCGGTCATGTCTCCCCTGACACGACCATGTCTCCCCTGACACGACTATGTCTCCTAGTTGAGAAGAACATGGTTTAGTAGAGCTCAATAATCATCCGACCGTGTCATTTGACATGGTCATGTGAACAATCTTTGTCTCGATCATGTCACTCGACATGGTCATGCCTCGAGCCATGTTACATCATACCCATTTCTGGAGGCCAACATTGCCCAAACCATGTCAAATAACATGGTCATGCCTAAATTTATCATCGTAGTCGAGCCTTACCATGAATTGGTTGTGTCTAAAGACACGGTCGTGCCCTTCTGTGATGGCTAATCTCATAACCAGGCTGTGTCTCAAGACATGACCGTGTGGTGAAAAAATGATCCCAAATAAGTTAGGGCTCGAACGTATCTCTTCCTCACATGGTTGTGCTGCCTCGCCACACACACCCATCTCTTCTTCCTCCATCTTCTTCCTTCAACTTCAAGTTTTTCCCTTTCTCCACTCTTGATGGCACACCATCATCTTCCTAACCTCTTCTCCTCTAGCCTCCAAGCACTCTCCAAAATCTAGACCTATATCTAGAATTCTCTCCCACTTCCAAGAACTTTCCTTTCCCTCAATACTCTCTTCTTCTTTCTCCTTCATTCTTCCCTAAACTCCACCCTAAGACTTAGCTTTCAAGATGTCCAATATCTTGAAAAGGATCCAAAGAAGTGTCGGTGGTTCAGGAGGTGATGACGACCATGGCAAAGGAAAAGGGAAGGGCATTGACAAGGGCAAAGTAAAAGCTTCAAGCAAAAGTAAAGGCAAGCGAATAACATGCAACAAAGGTAACAAAAATCAATTTAGTATTATTTTCAGAAATCAAGAACAAAAAGCTAGATTGGATATGCTTGTTTCTAGGAAAATTATTTGCACTCGTTACCTCGATGAAACTACCATGTCTATGCTAGGAATTAAAGATGTACCATGAAACCTCGTCTTCTAGACACCTAGGGCTAGATATTTTTCTAGAGCCAGCTATGCATTCTTTTACACATGGTAGCACGGGTCCCTCAAGATTTAATTTCTCATATTCTATACCTCTTTGGATGCTCTCCATGAGAGACAATGTGCCAGCCAACTCATGTTGGAAGGGAATTGTGCTTTATCTCAAGAACAAATATAAGAGGTACGTGATCATTTTCAGGCTACAAGGACCTTTCAGGGACAAGTAGCCAAGTTTGTTAAGGATTATTATTTGGATAGAGAGAGGAAGCCAGATTTTAGACACACTATGTGCTCTACTAGCTAGTAGGTGGCCGCACTTTATGAGTATCATGAGGGCTTTAGCCATGGGTAGGTCATCATACTTTTCCGATCAAGCCCCGTAGTCATCATCATAATGACTACCCACATCCTAACTATCCTCCTTCTCATCCGATACGTACTTACCACCCTCCACCATTGGATTGATTTCATCGGGACGATGAAAAATTAAGTCTGGGGGAGTGTACATATTTGCTTTGCTTTAGTCTTATTTCAGTTGTATTTTTCTTGTTTTTAGTCTGCATGCTTTGCTTTAGTTTGTTTTGTTGGTTTAGACATATCATTTTGTAGTAATTTTGAGTACATCAATCTCACTTTACTGCTGACTTGTCCAATAGATAAAATTTCTTGCACGTTCATTATCTTGATTATGTTGTTGTGTTTTGTTAAGTGCTAGTATGTTTAGTGAGCTATTTTTCTCTATCTCTAGTAGCATGAAATGAACATTGTTTTGTATTGAGAAGGATTTAAGAAATGATTTAACTTAAGGATCTCATCTCATGTTGCCTAATTTAGATAGTTGAAAACTCTGAAAATAGTCATGAATCATAGAACTTGTATACCATGGTGATCTCCCAAACTACATCTAGGTTACTAGATAAGACTCGAATCATGTAAGCTTACTCGAAAAAAATTTAAATATCCCTACATTTGCACTCATTTGCATTTGTTAGTGCTACATTTGAAACACCAACAAAAAAAAGAGAAAAAGAAGAAGAAAAATAAAAAGAAAACAAGAGTTTAATTGAATAAGGGATATAAAAAATAGTTTTGTAAGTGGAACCTAGCAATTTACCCCTTTGAGACCGAGTTAGATTACCGAGAAAATAAATGCTAAGTTTTTCTTGATATCGAGCACGCCTTTGAGACCTATGATAGATTAAGATGGATGAATCAAGTGGATGGCAAGTAAGTACCTATCAATGGGAAAATGAGGAACACAGTTAGATGGACTTAACTATGCTTAGGGAATAATACTTGAAAAACTTTAGGCCACTCATCGCACTATGCACGAGAACTTAAATTTAGACCACATTTTTTAGTTACTCTATGATCATACTCACCAATAAAACTAGTTGATAGAGTTAGATGGTTTCACTAGGGATTATGAAGCATTCTACGAACACATGAGTCTAGATTGTAGAGTTTTGCTTAAGAATAAATAAAGGTTTAAGTCTGAGGGTGTGTGTACATAGTTTGTATACACTTTTCTCTTTGTTTTAACGCACATCTACTTGTATTTCTTGACTACATTCTATGTTATTGCACCCTATTCTATCATTATTTCAACATTATTACTTCCTTTATCGGAGATCTTCTCTTTGCCATTTTATGTTTGATAGGTTGCGATTTGGATAAGAAATAGAGACAAAACACATCTCGTAGCTACACTAGAAGAAGAAGTATAGCATGGTCATGCCTCTCCAGAGCCAAGGCTAAGACATGGTCGTGTCCCACCCGGAACGGCCATGCCTCCCAAGTGTGAATGTCCAAGACATGACCTTGCCCCATAGCACTCTTGTGTCTCCTACATCTGGAGCCTTGTGTCATCTAGAGCCCAAAAGGGGCATGACCACGTAGATCTACCATGGTCGTGCCTCCCAAGTTGAAGACTTCATGGGCAGGACTGTGTCTCTCAACAAGGTAGAGGGATGAACCTAGTAGAAGCCAGTAGGGAAGTGGTGATGTGAATCTACACGATCGTGTCTTGCCTGACTTGAAGAACAAGGACACGGTCATGCCGCAAGTCATGGTCGTGCCTTCTCTCGACCATAACTTTAAGACACAACCTTGTACAGGAGACACGATTGTGCCTCAAATGCCTGAGATATGGTCATACCATACTGGCACGACCGTGACACGACTCGTGTCTCACGAGGTCGTGTCTCACCTATAAATAGGGAACTTCTTCGCCCTTTTAAGGGGGAGGAGAGTTTCCCCTTGGAGAGATTCAAAATCAAGATCTTCACTTCATCTACATCATATTCGACGATCCGAGGCCATTTTCGACATCTCCATCTTCTCCGGGCATAAGGATTGGATCCAAAGACTCGACATCACACTTGGATAAGATTTCCTTCTCTCTTCTCTCTTGAATTGCTTAGAAAGTTTGTAATCTTAATGCCTTTGGATTCAATTGTTCTTATCATGGAGTAGATTCATTTGTTCTAGGATTCAGGGAGTAATTATAATGGAGGATTGATATGAAATCTATAGATTTGCACATTTCCCTTTTAATGATATGTTTATGCCTTGTATCCATTTTATTAAATGCGTGTGTGATGTGCTTGTGCTTAATTTTCATGTTTAATTGATTGAATGTATAGATTGCTCAACCCGTGGAGGGAACACCTAGATTGTATGACTGGGGAACCCATGATAGGGGTATTCCATTAACCGGACCTTTGAAGGTGCCATCTTGAAAGGGAGAGTTGTTCTCTACACGGATAAACTTAATTAGGCTTAATATGTTAATAAGTGTATTGTTTAATCTAGGATCGTATCACCGGGGAGCCCTAGGTGGCAAAGGATATACCTTTAACCAGATATTCTAAGTTATCTCTACTACCTAAAAACATTGGGTAGTCAAGGGAGCAACACTTCGACATGTGTCGAAATTCAGTTAGACTTTATACATTGCATAAGGATAAAGGATAAGAGACTAGTAATCCATAACACATTGACCAACCTTACAACGAAACCGAACCCCTAGAACACTCACTTTGACTTTATCTCCTCAAAACTCTCTCTCTCTCTCTCTCTCTCTCTCTCTCTCAACTTTAGTTTGTAAGACTTCAACCACTATTTTGATTGTCTAGCTAGTTAACCGTTTGAATTCACTAAGGCTCGTCAATCCATGTGGGATCGATATTTTATTATTGATGACGTATTAGTGCACTTGCAGCTTCGTAACAGTATGATTATGTATCATTGCATAGAGTTCATTTACTCTTATTGATGTAGTTGGTTACTGTGTAAGTAACGGTACACTGTGTCGTTGTTTGTATATCCTGTCAATTAAGTCTCTTATAAGTAGTTAATGACTGTGTCTCCACTATGATATTGAGAGAGTTGACAGTGATTGCGATATTCTGTCAACTAAGTCTCCTACGAGTGGATTAACGATTGTGTCTCCACTACGATGTTGAGAGAGTTGATAGTGAGTGTCATATGCTTGTTGTATTGTTATCCTTGGGTTGTTATACCCCGGGCTGCCCACGGTGATTTGTGGTAGAGTGATCTCTCTCAACCGGTAGCTAGATAGCTACTTCCTGTCTGCCCACAGTGATCTATGGTAGAGTGATCTCCCGCAGACAAAGACCCAGACATTTTGGACTGTCCACAGTTATCTGTGGTAGAGTGATCTCCTGCGATCTATAACTACATAGCGAGATGTCTTGGTCATTTGTATAGCAGTGGTGGAGCGTTGTTACCACATATGATGTATGGAATGTGGTGGAGCGTTGCTTCCACATACGATGGACTGCTTGTGGTGAAGCATTGCTCCTATATATGATGTATTGCTTGTGGTAGAGCGTTGCTCCTGTAGGTCCAGGCAAGGTTGGCTAGAGGGGGTGGTGAATAGCCTTGAAAAATAAATTAATAAAAATCTCTTACTTTTTGAACTTAGCAATGATAGACCATTAATTTAAAAAATTAAAAGCAATATAAAAGAGTAAAGAGACACTAGAGATTACTTAATTACAACCTAGGTGGTTGTTAATCTAAAGTAATTAAAAGCTCACCAAAAAACTCCATTGAAGGCGGAGTAACCTCTTACAGATGTTGACAACTCAAGAAATTAGCTAGGAAATGAATACAGAAGTTGTTATCCTATTCCTAACTCCAAGGGACTTTTTATAGCCTCCTGGACAGAAGTTACCATTACTTTTCATGGGTTGCAGGCGTCTTTAATGACATCTAGGGCACCTACAATGGATAAAGTTTTATTTGCACTCGCAACGGTCATCTAGTGGACAACTGCAGTGCGAGGGCAACTTAGGCCTCCTTGAGGGTGCCTTGAGCTCGCTTGAGGGCGCCTCTATCAATTGCTGGTAGGTCGTAAAGTCAACTTCAGAGTTGACCTTCTTCGCATGGGTGATGCTCTGGCTGGCCAAAGTGGCCCTGACCCGAACTCAACTCTAACCTTCTCCTTGAGTAAGCTTAGCTTCCTCCCTCTTCTCGTCCCTCGAAGATCTAGTCACATCCTTCTCATCCACCGGTGTACTCTTGTGTAGCTTTTCATTCCTTGGATGCACTGAGCCCATCGACTCTTCTTCCCGTGTCATCCTTCTCACTTGCCGCATCTTCCGCGCGACTTATAGTGTTCCTAAGCTCATGCACACTTAAACAAAAGGTATCAAAACAACACAGGACCTAATCTAATTCGATTGATCACATCAAAACTAATGCGGTACTTACAATCTCTCATTTTTTGATGTGCATCAACTCGAGTTAAGATTAGGGATAAACAAACTAATAAAATGCAAACAAACATTTTAATATAACATTTAAGTGCAAGAATAAAATCAAACAAGCAATCATAACAATCAAACATACAATCATAACCTCCCATAAAGTTAATATCTAATTATTCTTCCCATTGATCATATGAAAAAAACTAATGAAAAAGTAAAAATAATAAGAATAAAAATCCAAAAAAATTTCTAGGATATGTACACAAATATCCCGAAGTTGTGTATTTTTTACCAATATTAATTTGCAAGAAAATTCATTTTTAAGAATTAAGTCTTAGTTTTTTAAAAAATAATTTAAAATTTATTTTAAGATTTTGAAAAATAATAAAAATTTTTGTCAATGTCGAAGATAAGAATTCGGATCAAGATAAAAATTTTCACTAATATATTGATTTCTTGCATTATCAAATAAGGATTTTGAGATAGAGATGCAAATTTTGACAGTTTAATTTTCAAAATATTTTTATACTTCTAAAAATTTCACTAATTTTTTTGAGAAAGTAAAATAAGATGTGTATCCACAAAAAAAATCAAAATTTTGAAAAATGAGTTTTTGAGAATTTTTAATTGTTAAAACATGATTTTCAGTAAAAATAACAATTATTATAATGGTTGAAAATTTTTGAA
>JBAMIE010207026.1:0-10585 GCA_037177295.1 Kaempferia parviflora
TATTAAAAACATATATTATTTTTAAAAAACTATTTCTTTTAAATGTTTAATTATTGTGCTTCATATTCAATATTATCCAAGCAAACTCTTGCTCCCTTTAGTTCTTTATTTCCTTTCTTGTTGTAGGGATTT
Organism: Kaempferia parviflora; assembly: GCA_037177295.1. Taxonomy (NCBI): domain Eukaryota; kingdom Viridiplantae; phylum Streptophyta; class Magnoliopsida; order Zingiberales; family Zingiberaceae; genus Kaempferia; species Kaempferia parviflora. The sequence continues at coordinate 133 of JBAMIE010207026.1, forward strand.
TTTCTCCAAATGATACTTAAAATTAAGGGACGCTAGGCTTCTAGGTCGTCCAATGCAAGTGCTTCCCGATTACTCTGGCAGTCGGTGGAAAACTTCCGTGGAGCCGGACCGACCACCTCTAGAGATAGTCAATAAAGCTAACTGAGTTTATCGTTTTTTTTATTTCCTTTCTTTTTCTTTAATTTTCTTCTCATTTAATTTTTTTATGTTTTTTTTTCTCATTTTAGTTTTTCCTAGAGTTTTTTTTAGACCGTGAACTCTAATATAAACTATTATTCCTTAGAATTTGTCTTCTTCTTTTCTTTATTCCTCCCTTCTAGTTGTCTAGGCACCATGCTTTGCACCATTATTAATCAACACTTGCATGCTATACAATCTCATAATTCGTTGTCCTCAACGTAACAACTCACTTCATAACAACTGCCCTCGTTGGTTTGCATGCCCTTAACAACTCAGTTTTGACATTCCACCAGACACCCAACAAATCTAACTATTATTTTATGTTTTAGATCTTTCCTAAGCCAAACTCAAAAGAAGCAACAAAAGATTACCAAGAAAACATGAGTCCTTAGAGACCCAAAGAAGCCAACACATGTGCATGCCTTGCCAAAGCAACTAGTTTAGAGAATTCATGCTCTAACCACTACAATCATATGATTCAATGATTAATAGTGTTCATAAACACTTAAGTTTGTTCCAGCACATGCATTTTCGGTCCACAAGCAAAGTAATAGTGTAATACTGATTTGTTTCTTTCTTTTGGGTCAATATATATATAGTTAGTAAAACCACATGTTGAGTTCTAATTATTAAGTTCAGTTGCAATTATTCGAGCTCAAATATGATTTTGCAATCTAGATAAGATAATTTTCAGTGTACTTACTGCACATGCAACTTAATAAATAGTTTCAGTAATAGCTGCAAAGATTACGAAAGCACTCTATTTAAGCACTCTCTCCTTCTAGTTTCAGCACCAAACAGTCTGATAAAGTCAGCTATCGAATTAAGATGGCCACTAAAACTCTCTTTGTGTTCTTGATCACTCTTGTTTTTGGCCTTTTATCAGGCTCAGCAGAAGCACAGAGCTTGAGTGTTGGTTTCTACACCGAGACTTGTCCTAGTGCTGAAGCCATTGTGTTCGAGGAGGTGTCGAAAATCCTCAACCTTGTTCCGAGCCTCGCTGCTCCTCTTTTGAGGATGCACTTCCATGATTGCTTCGTGAGGGTATGTTCATGTTCTATGAATCGAAAATTCACTAACACAAAATTTACTAGCTAGATATTAATGGATGAGTTTAATTTGTGTGTGCAGGGATGTGATGGTTCAGTGTTGCTCAACTCCACAAATGGCAATGTGGCTGAGAAGGATGCAGGGCCGAATCTATCACTGAGAGGGTACGGAGTCATCGACAGGGTGAAGGCTAAGTTGGAAGAAGCTTGTCCCGGAATCGTATCGTGCGCCGATGTTCTTGCTCTGGTGGCTAGAGATGCAGTGGTTTTGGTAAGTAAAAGTGTAAAACTTAATCATAGTTTCATATGTTCGACAAATAGATTGCATCCTAATTGCTCTTATAATTCAGAGCAAAGGGCCATTTTGGCCGGTGCCGACCGGTAGAAGAGATGGCCTTGTATCGATTGCCAATGAGACAAAGCAACTGCCTCCTCCCACTTCAAACATCACTACTTTGATCTCCATGTTTGGATCTAAAGGATTAAGTGTCAAGGACCTTGTTGTGCTATCAGGTACAATTCAATTTCTATATAATTAGTAATATTCAAATTGGTTAATTCGTTGTGTTCTTAACGCATTTGCAATTAGGTGCCCACACGATTGGAATCTCTCATTGCACTTCCTTCAACGATCGGCTCTACAACTTCACCGGCAAGGCCAACCTTGCCGACGTTGATCCGACACTCGACAAGGAGTACTTGGCGAAGCTGAGGACGATCTGCAAACCCAACGACAACATCACGTTCGTGGAGATGGATCCAGGGAGCTTCAGGACGTTCGACGTGAGCTACTACAAGGAAGTGTCAAAGAGACGAGGGGTCTTCCATTCGGATGAGGCTCTGCTGAAGCACCCCTTGACGAAAGCCTACGTGCTGAGCCATGCCGGTGCTTCTGAGGCGGAGTTCTTCCAAGACTTTGGGAACTCCATGATCAACATGGGCAATGTCGGCGTGCTCACTGGGTCAGCAGGAGAGATCAGGAAGAAGTGCTACGCCATCAATTTTTAGACTGGGTTGTGTTTTTGACTTAGGTGAGTTCTTTTTTATTAGCTAAAGTGAAGCAATTTATGTTCTTTGATTCCATTCTTGTTGTTCCTGTTTTTGCTGTTGATTTTTTTTTTCTTTCAACTACTCTTTGATTTGTATTGCTGTATTTGTGAGAATAAAATGGAAGAACTCTACCACTACCACTGAAGTTTCTCTCATTATGTTTGGCCTATGTGCAAAAATGAGACAAAAAACAAAGAAGTTAATACAGCACAAGCTAAGTAATCACAAGATGCATGATGTTTAGAACATGCCATAAGTTTCATTACAAGGAAAGATGAAATGAACAAGAAGATCTGGAAAATTGTTTTGGATTGCTGCTCATTAATAACTAACTATCTCTGCTGCCCAAAGCCTTTCCTGCCATTGCCAAAGAGTTCTGCAATCCAAAGGAAACAGTCAGAATGGCCAGTGCAAGTTTACATGATGGCCATGGAGAGAAGAATAGCGTAGGAACCAGACAAGGGGCATGCTATCAGTCACTGTTAGATCACGAGGAAGAACAAGGCAACGAAAAGTACTGCAAGCAAAGAAACTGAAAAACTTTCTTAAGTAGTTAACGTATTACAGAGTGCCAGATAGATTGGCTATTTGGCTGGAAGGACTTTTGGAAATGTTGCCAAGACCACCTTGGGTCTGACACTGTAACATTAAGAAAGAAAAGTTAAAATATTAGGGTAGCAGATTAGAATGACAGGGCCAGGGTCACAGGCAGACGATTCTCATGCATGCAGATTAGAAAATAGGAATTATATAAACCAGGGCACTGGGCTTGTCTGCCTCGAATTTTACAGTCGACAGAATTTTAAAAAGATATATCAGGATGAATTTGATCGTAATAGCATTTGGTATCCTAACAAGTAGTAATTGAAAAAGAGTTTCCCAGATACTAAAGTCACTGTTTTGAAGGGTAGAAAGACTGTAAAATTAGTGGAAAGGGGTTCAATTTCAGATATAAATTCAGTTTTAAACAAATGTGACAGCAAATCTTTTGAGTTGCATGAAAGCTACTGAGTTGCTTGACCAAACTGTTAAATCCTTTAAGATATATAGGGATCATAACCATGCAAATGAACAGGAAATCATAAAACACAGATTTCTGGAAGAAAAAAAAAATCATGTCGACAAAAGGTGTGTTTTTGAAGATGAAGACAAAGAATCAATCGAACTGGATGTAAAATCATTCGACTTGGAGAGTACATTAAGCGTCGGAAAGTAATTCATCAATTTGAAATGGAAGCAAAAGGTGAAACTTTGAGAGTTAATCCACTCACCTATGCCGTCCGCCGCTTCCTCCCCTCCGGGGAGGCAATCCGGCGGGTCCTCGAACGAGGAGATAGGCAGGCGCTTGCGAGCGAGGCCGATGTCGAAGAGAATGACGCCCGATTCCGGATCGGAGACGACGATCCCCTTGACGGGGAGCCATAAGAAGAGCTCCTCCTGCGACCACCCCTCGACCCCCCGGATCGCGCCGTAGCTGAGGTTGCCACGCACCTCGCGATCGAAGAAGGAGAGTTCGTCCCCGTACCGCACGTAACAGAGGCGTCCAATCCGCACCTCGAGGAGGCCGGAGGAAGGATCGTGGGCGAAGGAATAGACGGCCTTGGGGAGGAGCCCGACCGGGAGGCCATGGTCCCTGAGGAGGTCACCGATCGTGGTGGAGGCGCCGCCGGCGTAGGTGGAGGCGGAGAAGAAGAAGAATGGGAGGAGTACTATGAAGGGAAGAGGAGTCCCAACGGCCGTGAAAGGCGAGATCTTCGCCATGGCTCGGCGATGTCGTCGAGGGACGGAAGGCAACAGCGAGGTTTAAGAAAGGGCTCTTCCTTTCAACCCCTGAAGAGATGAGTTGGCATCGTTTGATTGGTTTTCATTTGGTGTGGGCCCCTATGTGGGGTTACTCTCACATAAAACGGCAAATATTTTAAAGAAATTCTTAAAACATAACTTCTTTACCCACGCCCTCTCACAGCCGCTAAATGACTATAAAATGGAAATAATTTTGTTTTTCAGTACTGAACTCGATAAAAATAGACCCTTTACCCTATCATAATAAAATTATCATCCTTTAACAGTAAACATATCAGTTACCTTATCCAAATATTTTATTCTAAATTTTAGATAAAGTATCTAAAAAATTTTTACATCAGCTGTCCTATCCATTCCCTAAATTTAGATTTTATGAATAATAATTCTTTAAATCTAAATAATGAAACATTCATCCTAAAAATAAAATAATATTTTTTCAATCTCTCATTCTATGCATTTCACAAATATAATAATAAAAAAATGGAAGAGAGAAGAAAATAATAAAAAAAATAAAGATAATAAAAATTTTAAGGTAACTGATGTAGTGTGTAGTAAAAAGTAATTTTAAATTTAATGAAGTGGATAATTTTATCTTAAATTTTAGATATATAATAGAGAAACTGATGTGGATGTTCTAACCAATTAAACACCCCATAAAGACTCTTTTACCATATCTCTTGATTTTATGTTTGTTCTATTATATCATGCATTCTAATTTAATTAATTTTAATTAAATTATCATACATAATTTTAGTTATGTAATTACAAAGTAATTATGGGTAATAAAATATTAACTATTTGGTTCAACCTCTAGAATACTCATTTTAGAGAAAAAAATTTAGAATACTTTTATGTTAACCTCAAATCATGTCACACTTACAAGGTAGTATCACATTCTGAGTTATATCTTTTGCAAACATGCTCAATTACCTAAAAATCACTCGTTACTTAAACCATAAATAATATAATCTTAGATAATCAAAATTATTAACAATAACTTTCAACTATATATATAGTGAATGGATTTCTTACTATTAACAAAAGTAGGGGCATTTATTTTTTTTAATAATTATTTAGAATTTTAAAATACTAAATCTAATGGATTCTTTATCAATATTGGCTATTTCTCATTTTAATTCAATAATTTTATAATTTAAATATTCTAATATTGGGCCATTAAGCTACATGAAATCTATCAAATTAGCAGGTCTACTAATTAAAAGACCCCTTCCATCATGAAATAATCTAATATTCTAATGCCAAATTAAATCCCACTTTAAGCAGGTAGCACTCCTCGAGAAAGCCAACTACATTGTTTACTTTACTCATGGTTATGAGCTCCAAGCAAGATCTAAAATCTTTAAATGTTTCTTTTTGGCTCGAGCTAATTAATATAACTAACCCCAATTATGATTAATCTTGCTTAGACACCAATGATTAAGAGCATGGAAAGAATATATAAAGGAAAAGAATGAAACAGGATAACCAACTCAGGGAAACATGGAAGTGAGTCTGTTCAGATGGAGTTGGGCAGGTTGATGGATAAGTGTCATCGATGTTGGTGATGATGATGATGATGGAGAGTTGCTTTAGTGTTTAAAGAAGCACATCTTTCTTCATTCCTTGCACCTACAGAGTTAGACTGGGCAAGTCCCAGAAAAGTAGGGATCAGAATCACTTAGTCCTAAAATACTTTTTGAGAGAGAGAAAGATAGAAAAAGAGATTATTTTTTAGGTTGATGGAGTTGCAGTTGCAGGAATCCAGCATCTGGGCTAGTTCAAAGTATGGCTTATTGGGCTGATGCTCATCCTGAAGAAGGCTGAAGAAGTGTTCATCTCTTTCAGAAACGTTTTAGTTTCAGTGCCCTTCAGCAATTTGGGTTATTCTTTATCATGCATACAGTAAACCGCATGCAGGCATGTTGAAATTTGAATGGCCGGTGGCATAAAGTAATAAGGTAATCTTGACAGATACAGGCAAATCTAAACATGGTGGAAGTCTGGTTTCATTTTGACATGGAGTTGACTTTCTGCTTAATTGTTACTTGTATCAGGCAAAAGGTTAGGTGATAAAGCAGTGACATAATAGAAGATGATGATGACTGCTAATGCAACCAGTGCCACATCCATTTGAGTTTCACACAGAGATTAATGATAATGTTCAGTTTCAGATACAGTTCTTGTCCTTTCTTATTATTATTTTTTTTTAAAATCCATCTAAGTTTTCAAACAAACAAACAAACAAAAATTCTTTGCAATTTTTTTTTAATTGATGAATTTGTTCTCCATGTAATTGTACTCTTAAGTACAGTTCATCCAAAACTAAAATATTGAGCCCAATCAATAATGGAGTGACTCAAACTCTTACATCAAAAAGAATCTCATCATTATTATTCTCTAAGATCAATCTTATAATATATCTCAAAGGTTTATTTAATATTCCTCGAAAAAGTATTCCTTAGTGCTGTTCTTAATTTGCATATCTTATTATTGAATTCGATCCATTGTTTAGTCTAGAAGAGCATTAGATGCATATTAATTTAAAAACAAAAACAAAAAAGCAACCACAGTGGAGTATATGCATGCATTAACAAAATTTAATGATCAAGGGATTTGGCACCTTTGAGAAGGTACTAATTAAAGCTACTTTAGAGGCAGGGCGGTGATAAGAGGGGAGGGTGCTTTCTCAAATAACAAGGGTTTGATTCTCATATAGGACATACTTATGACGACCGAACTATTGGTGATATTAACACTACAAGGAAAATAGTGATCAGCGATCAAAAGTTTGATCGCTAATCGGTCGCTAAATTCACTACTGATGACCAATTAGCAAGTGAAAATTTTGGTCAAAAGTTTTTTGGTCGCCAATGTCATTTAGCGACGGAATTTAGTTTCCATTTTCATCACTAAATTTAAATACAATTTTTACAATACCTCCCTAATTGAGAGACTTTAATCCTGTTTATATTCAAAATACTCAACGATACACGATACATTCAATAACAACATTAATTTGCGGCATTTGAGGACGATTCTCACACGTACCTCTGTCAGCTGCGTTCCTGCTGAACCTCCTCCCAATGACGTGGGATAGTTGTGGGCGAATCGCTAACGTGGAGGTTCCACATTTTTTTCAATAACAACATTCAACTATTACAAACCAATCCCTGTACATTCAACCTTCAACATTCACTATATCAACAAAATAACATTCATATTTCTATCACAAAGTCATATTTAAAACATCGTACCTAGTTCAAAAACATTCATCACTTTCATCACAAAAATAAGCACAAATAATTTAAATCTAATCGATGCATGTTCAAAAACTGATAGATTCATCATTATCACATCTTATCAACTGATCCTGCAGCAAGTACAATATGATAGGTTATTATAAAAAACAAACAAACGATCCTGCAGCAAGTACAAGTATTTTCTATTTTGAAATAATCCTGCTTATATATAAATCTAAAGTTAAGCTAAATATATATAAAACAAAAATTATTTATCAAAAAAATGCACAACCTGATAAACACACGTTTAACTTATATTTTTTCAAAAAATATACCTTAATGACAGTTTGGATATTTGCACTAATGATAGAATATACCTTTATCTACATTATTTTTGAAAAAATGTAATACAATTAGAGATGCATATAATATCATAATGAACAGAATCATTTTCCATGTTTTATGAGTGATAAACAAAAAAACTAAGTTGAAGGTTAACACATATCAGGAGAGTTGTTGTTATTATGAGTTACTTATTAAGAGTGTTTGAGTCTTAAGTCTCCGGTAAGTCAAAATCATTCATCGTTTGAAAATTTAGACTTCATCGAGATATAAATTCTTACATTTGCCAATCTACTAACTTCTTGATGTGATCTTGAATCAACTACTCATTCACTCGAGATTGCTGTAATGATGTGAAATGATCCCTTAATTCTTGGTTTTCTTGTATTAACGCTTCCACTCGAGTAGATGAAGAACTGGGATGTCTCCTGAGCCTAGGAGCCATCGCATGATCGTATACAACTTTTGTCTGGGAGTCAAGACCGTAGCAGGAGTTCATTTTTCTTCCACCGACAATGTAATAATATATATCATAGTACATTGTTTGATAGAGTCTGTAACTCCTCTCCCTCTATAGCAGGCTGAGACGCTTGAGATCAGTGATTTCATACTATATACAAAAAATATTATTAATATCTAATATACAATTAATAAAGCTATTAATTGTCAAATGTGAGTGGTAATAAATCAAGCATCAACAAAAGTATCATCTTTTTTTTTATAGGCATTGTGAAATATCTTCCAATAAGTGAGATGTCTTTGTAAAGTATCTCCCGCATACACATTTTTTTTTATAAATTAAAATAAGTTCATTAATAATTAAAAAATTCTTATATAACTTTATTGTAAGCTGACCAAGTCTATTGTATACTCTACATACAATAGATTGTGATCAAGCCGTTGTGGATTCCGTGCTTGGACCAACAAGTTTAATATATATATTGTTTTGAGTAATCGCTAAATTTTAGTGTCATTTTTCTACAACCCATGTTGTTCCATATGCATCCCAAATCTTATCTAATTGTCAAATGTGAGTGGTAATAAATCAAGCATCAACAAAAGTGTCATCCTTTTTTTATAGGCATTGCAAAATACCTCCCAACAAGTGGAACGTCTTTGTAAAGTATCTTCCCGCATGCACAATTTTTTTATAAATTAAAATAAGTTCATTAATAATTAAAAAAATTATCTAACTTTATTGTAAGTTGACCAAGTCTATTGCATGCTCTACATACAATAGATTGTGATCTAGTCGTATACTTAGTGGATCTTGTGTTTGGACTAGGGAGCTTAATATTTCTATTGTTTTGAGTAGTCACTAAATTTTAGTGTCATTTTTCTACAACCTAATTGTTCCACATGCATCCCAAATCTTATCTGGTATATATGGAATGACCTTGTTCCCTCTCTTCTCCAGTTGGTCAACAAGTCATTGTATAGTTTTGCACAATAAATGTTTCATGTTTCTTTAAATTCTATCTTGTGTCCTCATTCCCAAATATATTTTTTCTGCAACAATATCAAGAAAATTAGTCCAAAATGATATTATATTATACAATATCAATAATGTTCAAATTACTTATCAAAAAATTCTTAATAATAAAAATCTTTAAGATCTTAGTCTATATGCCTCTATGTAGAATCAAAAGCGACGCTGTTTAAATTGTTTACTTATGTGAACAGTTACATTATGACCATCATAAGTAAAATTGCATGAAAAAACTTTTATTTTTTGAACTAATAAATGAAATATTAGATTAATTTAAATTAACAATAAAGCAATACTTATCAATTCTCAACATAATCTAGCCACCTTATAGTGGTGCAATATCTGACATAATTATATATATAAAATAACATTCTACCATATACACATTTCAAATAATAATCAAATTAAAATAATAATATCTTTCATGGTATCTTGATTACGGAAAATTGTATTTCTGCATTTACAATGATTACACGGATAACATAACTTGCCACCATTTATACAGTTTAAATGATACTTAGCAAAATTCACAAATTCTTTAACTTCATCAAAATATTCTTCAGAGATAAATTCATTTTCTAATCTATTGTATATCCAAGTTTTGTTCATATACATTATAATCTAATAAGAAATAAATTTGCAACATTAAACTAAGCATGCATATATATATATATATATATAAAATTCAAACTTAATTTTAGGTAAATCATTAAAACCTAATACTATCAATAACACTTAAATTAAATATTAAGTTTGAATATCAAAAGAAGTATAGTAGTACTAAAAGAAAGAGAAGATAGTAAATGAGCTAGAGATAAGAGCTCATAAATGGTGTTGCCTCCACTGCCAAGAAAGGGAAGAGCTCAGAAAATATGTATTGACAGTACACAATACATAACGCCTTAAATACAACAAGAAGAGATTCTAATATTTTTCAACTATTTCTCTCTCATTATGTTTAGATTAAGTATTTTTTTTTCTGCCTCAGTAGAGTATATAATTTCTTAAATTTCAAGATAAATTTGTTCTTAATCAAGCCAATTTTCAACGATGCATGAACAACAATATATATATATGGTCTTCTCGGGGCGGTACGATGGTTAAAATATGGAAGATTATCACATGAGATCATAGGGTCAAAACTTGGTGTGTCCGAGTATACTTTCTCCATAACTTAACCATTTACATTAATGACTAGTGACCACCTATGATTTAACTTTTACGTGTTGACCCAGAAATGGATTGGTGAGGTACTAAGATAAATGAATCACTTTTTATCATGTGATTTGATAATCATCCAA
>JBAMIE010207036.1:0-10584 GCA_037177295.1 Kaempferia parviflora
AAGGAAAAAAAAAAAAAAAAAAAAAAAAAAGGTAAAGAGTCATTTGAATGGGAGAGAGAGAGGAGGAGTGGAGGGTGCGGTGTCGGGGGCGGGAGAAGCAAATTACTTTTTAGATGCCCCGGATTCTCAAATTACTTTCCAACGTCCCGACTCCTCAGTGGCCCACTACGGTGTGTACCATGTAGGTACAAGATATCAAAACTTTATGACTCGCCGAGTGTACCTCCGTGCGTGACACACGTAGAATTCTAAATGCCCACTCACTCATCGGATATGGAGGTCGGGCACAGGGATGGGGAATTTAAATTTAATTAAAATCTCTTTAATTTGATTAAAATTACTTTAAAATAAGGATTCCAGAACCATGTGCGCAGAATTGACACTGTTGATGTTTCGATTGAAGCATATAGTTACCGTTTTGAAGATGATAAAAAGGCAAGGTGAGAAAACTAAATATTTGTTGCATAACAATTTATACTACGACAAAGCTTGAAAATTCAAGAAATGCAACAGGGATTTGTACTTCTATCAGCGCACATGAAAGATAAGTTGGTAACAATTTAACTATACACTTCAGGATTGAAGTTTGATTCCCTATCTCCGCTTTGGGGTCAGCAAAAAGCTAATAACATAAGAAATGCCCAAAAGTTGCTTCAACTAAGATTGCCTACTGGGGTTAGAATGCCTCCGTCCGAGGAAATCAAAAACAAAAAAAAAAAAAGCTTGGCAAAAGGAGCATGACCTTAGTCATCTGAGATATACACAAAATCTGGAGAATTTGGTTGAGTCATACTCTTGCGTAGGCCATTCTGCACCCTCACATTGCTAGATTCATCTCCAAAAGCTCCTGATTCCACATTTGCATCATCTGCAGGGCAGGGCAACAAAGCATCCTTCATGGATGGAGGTTTCTCTTCATTAGGATCTTCAGCGTGTATTTCAATATTTTGAAAGAGACAACGGCGTGCTTCATGCGCATCCTTCACAAGTTCAGAGGGTGGCAGGCTATGGCAACCCTCCGTATAAATTACAGAACTACGATCTCCACCATTTCCACTGCCACCTATCAGAGCTAGAGTCTTCCCATCAGTTGCTGCAGTTTGTGCACTTCGATGGAAAAGACTATCCAGCAATTTCTCCTTTTTCCTCCTTTCTGACCTTTTATTTAACAGAGGTTCTGGGTCATCACCTTCCTCAGTTTCATAATAGCCTAATGATGGAATCCTAACTGTGCATCCATTTTCAGAGGTTCCCCGTTTTCTTCTTTTCGAGGGAGTAGAAACATGCTTCCTGTAATTTGATGTTCTTTGACGTTTCGGGAATTTTTTGGCCCTCATTTGAGATTCAACGTTTTCCAGCTCTCCAAATTTGCTTTGCACCTGACATTCACCCCTATCGGAAGATCGATCTAGAGAAGCTTGAGCTACTTCACCTGAAAATTTGAAATACTTTTTTAAACTATTTTTTTCTTCAGTATGTGTGGCTTTCTGTCCTTTGTCATACAATTTCTGTCTGCGAGCTCCACCCCGAGAGGGCAATCGTTTTTTCATGCCCTCCATCTTGTCACACTTCTCTTCAGCTGAAATATTAAATAGGAACATTGTTTTGTGAATTATTTTTTACAAAATTTTATTAGACGCAAGGAAAAGTTGAAGGAAATGCTAGCATTTATTGTGAAATTAGTTGAATATTAGCATGGTAGCATCCAGATTACCATTAAATATCGCTCTAGAAATACCACGGCAGAATTCAAAGTCGTAATAAAATTATGAGCAATAATATACAAGTTTTATATACCAAAGCCAAGAAAATGCAAAACCACTAGAAAAGTATACAACAGATGACTCACCATTTGAGTTGATTTTTTTGTAATTAGATTCAGGTGGTTCTGGTGAGATGGAGATCCCAGAAGGCAATTTCTTATGGCTGCAAAATCAAGAGAACAAAGCTTTTTAACTAATTATAGGAGGAAATGTTACTAATTGAAAGAATATTTCAGCAACAGGCTATAAGCAATTTTGCATAACTAGCCCTTTCCAAAAATATCAGATAAGATGCACATATTGCAAACATATAATTTAACATAATTGCAATACCTAGTTGGTTTGGCTGCAGACGGTATAAAAATTTGAAGTGACTAACATACTTGCCCCAAAATTTACAAATTTAAACTAGTACTCATGGTTTCTTGAATACCAGCATTATCTTCACTTTTTTAACTAAACTAGATCGATGCATAATTAGAAGAAACTCAAAGGAAATGATTATTACTGTTAAGAATTTGTTTCTCTTTCTCTATTCTCCTTTCATCATAGAAAAAAAGAATTTTATTGATAAGTTCAAATTAAAAAACAAACAATCAAAGGTCACTAATAACAAAAGGAATTTAATTTTTTTATAAAATTAATAAATTTAACATGGAATAAAGTAGTAAGGACACTATTTGAGAAAAGCAGGATAGATATAGCTAGTTGACTATCTGTTTAATCAAAAGTGCAGAGGCTCAGAATTTTGTACCTTGAAACATGATAAGTTGTAAGTAGTAGACAGTTTAATCAAAATGGTGATTCTTTTAAGATATATTAGTGTGATCAGAATATTTAGACCTATGAACATCTGTAAATATAACAGAGCATTACCAACCTGCTACCTCAAATGTAAAGGGTGAGCTAGAAGCCTAGAAGGCAAACCTAGAAGTGACTCATCAAACAACCCCGGATGTGATGAAAATAGAAAATATTCTCACATTATTTTGGGCAATGAGTAAAAAAGCTAGCATATGCTTATAGTTAGATTCACATCTTGAAATAAAAGAACACAATGTAGGCAATACGAAGTAGGCCCATTGCCTAGTGCCTAAGCAGTAGACAGGCACCTAGGCAGGAGAAATAAATTAAATTAAACATGACTAATATATAAGCACATCCTTAATCAAACAAAATAAATTTACGATCATAAAAAATGTTACAATTATACACATAAGTTATAGAAGCAATGACGCATTTCATATTTCTGAACCAATAAAATTAAAATGTACAAAATATAAAATTTGATAATTTAATCATAAATCTAAATTGCAAGAAAATTCATAGCTAGTTTATAATTAGTGACATGATATGATATAAAATATAGATAAGAAAATTAATGTAAAATAATCAGCCAACTTATAAAAAAATTAAAAAAATGGATTTTTTTTCTTAGACCCGTTTGAATCACATAATATTACAAGAATCATGGATTATAATGATATAATAAATGAGAAAGTAAAACTAAAAAATAAAATCATACTTACAAAATAATATATTACTGCCTTTAGAGGCATATAATGCTATAAATCCCCACGTGTATTATTGATCTCCCAAATACACCAATATCAAACCTCAATGCCTTTAAACTTTTATTTAATTTATTTTTTATCTCTATATGTTGCTTCATAGATAAATACCATAGTTAATTGAGTATCATCGTCCAAAAGTTGAAGAATTTTATAAGTGGGTCACATATATAGAACTTCATTGATTTCAAATCAAATCACTCAATACAATATCTTGCACTCTTGCCTTCAAATGGACCTGCAAGAGAAATTTTAGCCAATGTTTAATATGCAAACCTTGACCTAAGAGACTTTTTTTCCTAATATGTCATTCAATGTATGGAATGATGTGGCAAATGTAATCATAACAGATTTTGCTAGCTTACACCCTAAGTAAATCTCTTAATACAAATTGAGTACTAATGTATAACAATAAATAAACACAGAAATTCACTTGGCTTCAAAATGATATCATAAAAGAAAAGAAGATTACTAAATATCTGTAAGAAAGGTGTAGTATACACTGACCAAAATATTTTTTATTCTTTTTTATTCCAAGTCTTTCAAACAGCTACAAAATAAGATGCACCTTTTGACACAATCTGAACAATATTTTTTCACCTATCTTTTCAATCAATTCATGAAGTAATTGAAAAATCTACTTTACATCTTTAATTGCATCTGATGCATCTATAGATCACAAAAAAAATACCACTAGAACTATTTGCAATAAAAAATGCAAAAGAACAACCTCAATTACTGATTCATCTGTCATACTAATAGCATATCACGCCTTTCTGTATTCTTCTTTATATTTTAGAATTTCAGCAACAAGATCTTTCTATTTCTTTAAAAAGTAACTTGTGCTTCATGAAAAGGAAGCTCCAAATCATGACTGTATTCTCCCATTAATTTCAACATTTCCATAAACAACATGCTCTTTATCAAATTGAATGGTAAAGCATAACCATAGATACCCCAGCATATATTTGATTTAAAGACTTTTCTTTGTAATTTTTCATTGTTATTTGATGACTTTCCAGTTGATTCAATTCCCCTTAGCACAAACGCATCAATTCCTTTGACTTCTTGCATACAACTAGCACTTAACTTTCTTGTTCATTCAATCATTCCCTCACAACATCATAATATTTTTCACACCATGGAGAATCTTCAAAAACTAACTTCTGATATCTGAAATTTGACAAGCTGCAACTTTAGTTCTCGTTCCGGCATGATAATTTTTCATTTTGATAACACAGACCAGTATTAAATCCCATAAGACTTGGACTCCAATCTCATTCCATTAGAACTTTCTTGCAATGTTCCCATATGACATCAATTATCTTTGATTTGTTTGTTAGTGTCATATCTTCAGCACAAGATCAGCAATAAACAATTGATAATTAAAAAATAAAAATTGAAAAACATGAAACAGAACCTAAGTTCCTAAATTGCGCTCTAAGTTTGTTTGTCATCTAGAGTTTTCAAATTGCTTTAATTATGAAACAGAAAAATTGATTGTTTTACTTTAATTAAAACATAACTTGGAAGTGTTGAAGAGAGAGCATAATTACCACATAGCCTCCCAAGAGTACAAATAATTGCTACTAAAGTTGGAACTTATTTGTTCTCGGATTCTATTTGAAGTTTAGAACCTAATGCCTATCAAAATTTCTTCTTGCAATACTAGTTCTTCATGAAGTATATTGCAAGAAAAGCAAATTAAAAATTTTAGTATCTAAGTTCTTGTTTGGAACTTGCATTTATAAAATGAAATCACTTTTTGATCTTTTTCATAATCTGCAATTTCAAGCGACATTGCACAAATGGAAATACCATGATTAATGATATATTATATAAACATGTTTTGTCACTTGCAAGGTTCAAAATCTAGAGTTGTGCCGAATTTCAAACTTTGACCAGAACCATAATGATTCGGTATTGTACCAATGCTTCAATGCATGGTGTCAGAAGCAGGTTTTAAATCTTGTACTATATTAGGCAAAACGGTCAAAACATATCAATATAGTAAATTACTGAAACTCAATACCACTCAACACATACAATGTCTCCTCCTTTTGTTTCATCTCCTTCCTCCTTCAACCTCCAATATGTCGTCAACACCATCAAAGCATTGGCACGATACTAGAAAAGTATCTTTTCGATCAAAGACTGAAACTACAGCACAACTCGAGATTTTGAAGCTTGGCGCTTGCATCGAGTTTCAATGATTTACTGGAACAATAGGTTCGACCATTTCGCCCGGCACAGTATGAGATTTCAAACCATGGTCACTTGTTTTTGTCAAAACAATCAAAAGTGGTTCAACTTCAACCATGCCTTGCCATAGAAAATGGTGTTGACTATTTTGATAGAATGAGTTTCTGGTCTACCAGCAGTAAATTTGTGACTCGAGAGTGGCTCTTGAATATACTACCAAGTATTTCACATAAAGATACGTACCAATAGTCAAATATAGAAAATCAGGGCTTAACTAATACATCAAAAATAAGCGAGAATCAGTCTACCAATATCATCAACATGTATATTTTCAATAAAATCAAACACTAATCTTCAAATTTCTGGTTCTGCATCTATTGAGGTATTAGTCATCATTGGAAATACAGTTAAAGATGTCCTAAAATAAACATCATTACTCAATTAATGGACTCAAAACGCATGCAAGTTCAACTGTAATTCTACTACCTGTTCCAGTACCAAGATATGAATGAGCTGTCAAGAGATTGATTTGGCAACAAGTTCATAGAGGAGTTACTGACTAAAGTTCTGTTCTTGTTTGATGTCATTGCATTTCTGCCAAGTTTACACTGCAAGGGAAAATGACAATATCTATCTAACTATGAAGTTCACTGAAACCAGAGTTCAAATTTCAAAAAAAAAATTTGATTCAACAAAAAGTAGAGAAGATTATTTTACATTCATTTGACGAGCTTTAAGATCCTGATGCTCTTGTAGTTCATGATCAAACATGATGCTATAGCCCGCTGCTGGTCTCTGAAGTAGGTAGAGGATGAAAAATGATTTTAACAAAACCTCACCAATATCTAAAATAATACAGCTAACAAACCTGAGGATCCATAACCGAATTGGAATTTATGGAGTTCATTGTAGCTTGGAAACTTGAACCGTGATCACTGTATAGATATATGCAAATTAGGCACATGATGTGAGTTACTATATTTAGAACTAGCATTTAAATATGGGATAGTCTAATGTGTTGCCTGTGATCTCCATTATTGTATTTGATCCACAGGAATGCATGTATCATCTCATGTAGTAGAGCATTCTTAAGATCACACACAGATTGGGTTCTCAAAAATGGTTCAGACAAGCATATCTCACAGCCTCCACTATAGTACTCACAGTAGCCGATGTAGCTGCATTTATCGATCAAAAGATTAGAAAGTTGTTCAACAATCTTATCTATTGAACCTAAGAAATAAATTCCAGTTAGTAACTGTATAGCATAAACCACTGGCTGGTGTTAAAATAAATATAATCATGGAATGCCTGAAGGAACAATCAGAAAAAAATAATGTCTAGTATGAAAATAACACTAAACTAGAGAATTTGAAGGTACAACAAAAACAGCAAACAGACAATTAATGCCCAACTACTTATGGAAATGTAATCAGGGATCTTGCCCAGTGTGACGCCTAGTATTCCCACAGCACTCAATGCCCTTAGGTAGATACTTGGCATGTAACCATGAAGCATTATGATGCTTCCCTTGTAGATAAAGTTTCTGAAAGATGTGAAAAGGAAAATTTTACCCCTTGACTTCCCTTGATGATAATATTAAAAAAAAATTGAAATCCGTCACATTGTCACCAGTTCATTCCGGAGTCCTAAATCTAAGTGTCCTTGCATCTGCTTAATGAATTTCATCACTCATGTTTTGGTTCATTCTAGAAGCAACACTAAACAAGCAGAGTATCAAAGAAAAAGAGAAGAAAAAATGTCAAAAACATAACAGAAACGAGACAGCATAACTAAATATACTGCTCAAGTCCCATACAAACGAGACTTTGAAGAAAACAAGAAGCTAAATCAATTGTGCGACAAAGCTAAGCGGAACAAGCAGTGCCAGGAGCACTATCAATCAACGGGGAGAGCCAAGTGATTCTAGTTGGCAGTGACAATCATAAACCCTAGTGTTAAAAGACCACAAGAAGTTTTCTTTTACTGGAAGCAAGCGTAAAGATATTAGAATAACTAAAGTCAGCGTCGCAAACGATGAGGGAGAGGAGCTTGTCGAATACCGAGGGGAGGAGGACCAAGACACGGCGCAGCAGCTGAGGGAATCGTTGAAGTAGAGAGTGTTGTAGTGGGAAAACATTTCGTGGATGTCCGGGCGGGGTTCACCGGCGGCCACATCCGGTCCTGTTTCAACTGCCTGTGCGGACGGCGTAATCGGCCGGCGACGGGGTTGGCTTCGGCTTCGCGGCGGCATCGGAGAGGCTCCTAACTCGCTCGCTCGCCCACTCTTCTACCACCCAACTTTATTATTTAAGCATTCATAAATTTAACAAAAACCTCATATTCGTATTTCCACACTTTACCTTTAATGAAGCCCTAGATCTCGTCGAGCCGATCTGTTACGGTCGCCTTCTCCCAATCACGAAGATCGTTGTCTCTGTGAGCTCTCGGTCTCCTCTTCCCAAGTGTGGAACTCCTCGTCGGCGGTCCGTAGGAGTCTCCCCGAGCGTCGACTTGCTTGGCCCAGTCTGCCAGTGTCCGTTGATCATCAATCGAAGCCTCCGCCTTCGTCAACTTGCTTGGGCTCTTCGCGGTTTGTTCACCCAACCCTAGTCGACACTTATGAGGGTGACATCATTCGCAGCAAAGGCGAAACCATCGCCTCGGTCCGGCAGCCCGGCCCCAAACTGTCTCAAAGGTAAATCACGGAGCTTCGCTCAGCAGTAAGTAACGGAGGGGTTGAGACAATCAGCGGGCATTTCATATCTGCCGGAAATCATCTCCAGTATATTGACATCCTTGTGTAAACTAGCCGTGCCAGTCCGAGGAGACAAATATACCTCTTTTTGGTAGGAGATGAGTGAAGGAGAGTAGAATTGTAAGATGGACTAACTCATAGTGGGGCAGGTTAATTCACCAAAAATCTAACATCTGATGCATCCAATTCGACCCAATTCAAGATAGATTGCGAGTTAGACAGATTAATCCGTATTCTGTTAATTATCGATCAAGATGAAAAAAATCAACCAATTGAGATGAAAAATACCATTTCAAATTCTAAATTTCCAAGGAAGACTCCATATTCAAAATCCAAATCCAAATTCTATACTCTATGGTGACTAAAAAAAACAACATTACATAATAATTACACAATAGTAATAACCAACAATAACCAAAGTAATCACTACACAATAATTAAAAACATAAAATAAAATTGAAATGAAAAGTTCAAATAACTCTAATATGATGAACCTAAACAAATAATACAATATTTTTTTAAAATATAATCAATAACATCATCCACATCAAAATCTTCTAAACCTCCTATATCTTCTTTCTCTTCATTGATATCCTCTTCTAGAGGATTTGATTCTTGCATAGACAATGATGTTTTGATACTTGCATTGTCTTCATTGTCTTTATATGCAAATAAAATACACAAAGATGAAGATAGTTAAAAAAAAAAATAACAATAAACTAATATATCAACTAAGTCCAGAACATAACTAAAATAAACAAAATTACTAATAGCATAACCATGTAACTAATTACGAGTACAAATAAGAGCTTGTACTTTTATATGAAGGGTGCAACTTGTATACTCAGTAATCATACGAACACCAATGCTATTAGTCTAAAACATCACATGCCATTAGTCTAAGAGTTGGATACCAATGCTTTTGAATCTTCCAATGCTCCAAAAATATCCAAATCTTGATAATATACAAATTCAAGTTTTAGCTCCTCCAAATAGAGATCCAATGAGATTTTCCAGCACTTGTAATTATTTAGCTTTCATATGTGACAAAAAAAAATAGAGAATACAAGAAAAAAATATTAGAGTACTTACATCAAAGATTCTTTTATTATTTCCTTTAACTCCTCTCTCCTACACTTTGCAAAAGTGTATGTATGGTAGAAGATTATGGTTGTGAAGAACTTATCTTGTTAGTATTAGAATAGTAGTCAAAAAGCTTATACAATTTTGTCTTCCCAAGATCAATCTTCTTTTGGCATTTAAGAGAATCACTTTTAACCTTTGAATAAAAAAACTCTAACATTGAAAGCTTTATTCGTGGATCAAGAATAGCTCCAAATGCAAGCACCATGTTATATTGAGTTCAATACTTATCAAATTTCTCCATCATTATTTTACACATAAAACTTATCACCTCATCTTCATTTGATAAGTTTTCCTTTAACAAAACTTCAATCTTCCAAACTTACATAAAATATAAATTTGATGTAGGATAAGAAGAACCAGAGATCAAATTAGTAGTGTTATAAAATGACTCATGGAACTCACATATTTTCTCTCCTCTTTTCCACTCTTTACTTGAAGAACAATATTTATAATTCTTGTCATTGAATTGAAAAGAAGCAAAAGCTTTTTTATATTTAATGACACTATCTAGCATTAAATATGTTGAGTTCCAACGAGTAGACACATCTAATCAAGATTTAAAATCTCAACCTATGCCGAGATTTTGATTCTAAACTAGAACGATACTGTTTCGGTATAGTACTGTGTTAATAATGTTTCGGTATTTATTTATTTATATATAGTAATTATTAGATATATATGTTTATCGTGTATAATTTAAAAATAAGTTATATATTGATTTTATATAAATTCTCAATTATTAAACAACTCAATATTGTTAGAAAAAATAATTAAATATAGTTTTCTTTAAAAAAAATTGATTTATCAATAACTTGAATTAAAATTGATACATCATAATATGTTACCTTACTAATACCAAAAGTAGTAGCGTGAATCAGATGGAAACAGTTCTTGCAACATTCTACTTAGGTCAACTCTATAGTTCTCTAACGCCTAGATTAAATAATCATCACATGACATGCAATATTGATATTAATTTCTCCACATGTCCATCAATGTGTCTCGATTCATCACTAGATGTTGGATTTGAAATGGTACCACTAGAATCGGAATGGGTACAGATGCAGACACAAGATAAGGATCAGCATATGTCCCTGAGCTCTCATATAATTGATCACCATATGATGCTGTTGTATTCCTGTAA
>JBAMIE010207064.1:0-10583 GCA_037177295.1 Kaempferia parviflora
AACAACCAAAATGCCTTTATTAATATTGAAATTTGATACAATGAGTCCATACAACAATCAACATTTGATTGGCTCTAAGGCTCTTACTAACAGACCCGACGCCTAATGTTTCCTTAATGAGGAATGTGTCCTCACCTACTCCTCTCAAAAGAGTTTACATGATGTTAGTCACTTGCGATCGACAAAGGGGGGGGGGGTAAATATTCTATGATACAAAACTATCTTTCTCGATCTTTTACAACTTGATAAATACACTTAAATAAGAAATAGAATACAATACAGAAAAAGTACAAGATAAAAGAGTTACATGGTTACAACCGAGAAGGTTGTTAATCCAAGGCAAATGAGCTCACTAAATGATCTCCTTCTTTGAGATGAGTAAGAGGCAGAGAAGCCTCGTACAGTTGTTAAAATCACATAGACAGGAAAACTAAGCAATATTCGAAATACAAAGTGTGTTATTTGAAACAAGGTGTACTAGATCTCTATTTATAGCCCCTGGTTGATTCTATCGATTTTACTGACGAGGACATCCAGGGTGCCCAGACCAGTCCAGGCTCCCACACGTGGATAAGTTTTATTCTTATCCACAATGGCTCTGCAAAATCGCACGGGTAAAATTTTATCCATCTCCGAGTGCCCAGACTGTGCTGACGTGGACCGTAAATTTGGTCCCCACTAGAACGGCTATGCGAAACTACATCCGGGCACCCTCGGTGCTCCCGGCAATCGGACTGGGTCCGAGCGCCCTAGTCTGGTCTGGGTACCTTGAGCGCATGGGAAAAATTCAACACTGTGTTGACTTTTTTAGCTTTGTTTTTGGTCGCTTTGGTGATTTTGGACATCCCTAATCACCCGAATCCATTTTCCGTCCTTCTTGATCGGACTTCCTCTGTGGTTTCTCATCCCTCGGACCACCGCATGCCTCATTTCGCTCTACCGGTGTACTTTTCTACAGCTTCTAGTCCATTGGAAGCGCCGAGCTCATTGACTCATTTCCTGTGCCATCCTTCTCGTCCGTCGCGTCTTCCACTCGACTCTTGTGTTCCTAAGCCCCTGTAGATTTGTACATAAGGTTAGAAACTAACAGGACTAACCTAACTTGGTTGATTATATCAAAACTAACTTGGGGCTCTAACAATCTCCCCCTTTTGATGTGAGCAACCCAAGTTAAAGTTAGGGTTAAATAAAACTTTAAATAAACATTTAAGTACAATAAAACATATGAAATTAAAAGTAAAAATACTACCTCTCCCTAAACTTAATATTATTCTCCCCCTTTGATCAGATTAAAAATGGGGCACTAACTTAAAAAAAATAAAAAAAAATACTAAGGGTTAGACAAGGTAGTAAATAAATTTTTAGAAATAATTTCAAAATTAATAAAAAATATTTTTCAAACTAAAAAATTCATGAGAAAATTTCTAAGTGTTGGGAACAAAAAGGCCAATTGCATAAAAAATAAATTTTCAAAAATTAAATTTTTTATATTAAAATTTTTATTTTAATAAAAGAAACACAGAAAAATAATTTTTTGACAAAAAATTTTGAAAAATTTTCTGCTAAAGCATACTTCTGTTTCAAAAGCATTTTGAATTGGAATCAACCAGAAAGCTTATGAAAAAAATTTTTAGAAGTAAAAATTAGACATTTTCAAAAGAAATTCGTTGAAAATTAATTATTACATAGAAATATCTAAAATTTTTTGTTCTAGCAGAAGCTATCATCTTAAATGATTTGAAAATCTTAACAGAATATATAACCAATCAAAATTCTAATTATAAAATTAAACTAATCATGCTTTTGGAATCCAATATAGGTTTCTACCTAAAGGATTAACTAGGCACTTTCTAGGGATGTATTTTTATGAAATATTTCTAATTTTTCCTTTTAGGAAACAATGATACCAGTTTAGTCTAAAACTTTGAAAATTTCTAACCATATATGGCCATGCATAGTTCTTTTGTAAATTTTCTAACTATTCTATTTTTTCTTTCAATTTATCATTTTTAGATTTTAATCTATCATAATATTCTAGTAAACATGACTTTACGTGTGTTAGTTTTAATTTTGTATTATCTTTCTCTAATTTGCTCAAGTTTCTAGTGAGTATCTTTATGAATTTGTAAGATTGAGTAGGAGATAGGGCACGTACCTCACTTACTTTGTGCTCTGATGCACCCCCTTCATCGAAGCTTTTTTTTTGATGATGCTCCCCCTTTGTCGATGCTCTCTTCTGATGATTGTCCTCCTTTGTTGATGCTCATCTTTGATGAGGTGCTTTCATTATCTAATTCTTCTTGATGACTTGCCATCAGTGCAAGTCCGGCATAAACTTCAATCTCAGACTCAGAGGTAGACTCATCCCACCTTTAGGTTTTCATGTTTTAATATTATTGGTCTTTTACCTTTCACTTGGTCTTTTCTTGATTTTGGGGCAGTTGTTCTTAATGTGTCATCCTCTTGGCAGTTGTAGTATCCGACCTTCCTTTTCCTTTGATTATGCTTCTTTACCTATGACTTATGAAATTTTTTAGATTTAAGAAATTTACTAAAATTCCTTACCATTAGAGCAGCTTCATTTTCATAAATACAAGAGTCTAACTCATGTTCATCCTTTCTTATAGCTCTTATGGCCAGGTTGTGAGTCGATTCCTTCTTTGGTTTTGCAAATGTTGATTAATGAACTCTAAATGTAGAAAATAGCTCTGCTAAATTACTTAACTCTAAATCCCTAGTGATGTAGTAAGAATCTACTAGAGTTGACCATCTGGAGTTCGAGGAAAAGTATTTAGGGCATACCTTAGTGAAATCAATTGCTTACCTTTTCTCTTATATTTGTTAGCTCTGTAATCAGCTCCTTCATCTTGGCGTGTAGATGTGTGACTGTTTCTCCTTCCTTCAATCGGAGGTTGGTGATATGGTTTCAGAACAGATCCCTTCTTACATGTTTTGTTTTTGTGGTTCCTTCATGCAATTCTAGGAACCTTTCCCATATTTCTTTCTTCGAGTTGTGGTGTCTGATTCTGTTGACCTCTTGCGGCGGCAGCACGCTCAGGAGATGGAACTCTACTCATCCATTAGCTATAAAGTCAGCTTGTTCCTTCTTTTGTCCAGGACTGTTCATCCTTTTCCACTCCTTGTTGATCTACAGGTACTATAAAACCATATTTCATAATTAATAATAACTCAAAAATCTATTTTGAATAATACCTCTATTCACTTTTTCCACAAAGTGAATTCTCCTATGAATTTTGGCGGGTAGATGCTTGGTCGGACCATCGTTTTATTGCTTCAGTCTGCGGTTAGTCCTTCTGAGGTAGTTGGGCTCTGATAATACTTGTTAGTCCCTGCGGCTGGCAGGAGGGAGGTGAATTGCCTACGATACAAAACTATCTTTCTTGATCTTTTACAACTTGATAAACACATTTAAATAAGAAATAAAATGCACTATAGAAAAAGTACGAGACAAAAGAGTTATTTGGTTATAACCGGGAAGGTTGTTAATCCAAGGTAAAATGATCTCACTAAATAATCTCCTTCTTCGAGTAGAGTCGAAGGCAGAGAAGCCTCGTACAGTTGTTGAAAATGCATAAATAGGAAAACTAAATAGTATTCGAAATATAGAGTGTGTTATTTTAAACAAGGTAAACCAGAGCTCTATGTATAGCTCCTGATCAATTCTATCTATTTTGCTAACGTGTACATCCTCGTTGTCCTAAATCGGTCCGGGCATCCCCACGTGGATAAGTTTTATCCTTATCTGTAATGGTTTCATGAAATTGCATGGATAAAATTTTATCCATCTCCGGGCTCCTGGACCAGTCCGAGCATCAGGACTGTGTTGATGTGAACCATAAATTTGATCCTTCCTGGAATGGCTACGCGAAACTATACCCAGGCACCATGGGTGCTCCGGGTGCCTGGACCGGGTCCGAGCACCCTGGTCTGGTCCGTGTGCCCTGAGCGCTTGGGAAAAAGTCAACACTATGTTGACCTTTCTAGCTTTGTTTTCGGTTGCTTAGGTGATTTTGAACATCCTGAATAAGGCTCACTCGAACTCATTTTCAGTCCTTCTTGAATGGGCTTCCTCCCCTGTTTCTCATCCATCGAACCGCCGTACGTGTCCTTCTCGCTCCGCTAGTGTACTCTTTTGCTACTTCTTATCCCTCAGAAGTGTCGAGCCTGTCGACTCATTTCCTGCGCCATCCTTCTCGTCCGCCGCATCTTTCGCTCGGCTTCTTGTGTTCCTAAACTCCTGCACACTTAAACCTAAGATTAGAACCAACAGGACTTGACCTAACTTGGGTCATCACATCAAAACCAACTTGGGGCACCAACACATGATGCCAAAACTGGTTCTCCACATCATTTGGACTTTTGCTCAACATTCGAGACTTTAGGACTTTCTGCTGGATGTCTAAACTCTGACTTGTCCAGTCTTTTGCCTAGTCTACACAACCTCCAGAACTTTCACCTAGTGTCCTCGACCCCTAGGACTTTTTAAGATTTTCCTAAAAGATATTTTAGACTTAAGTTACCCCTGAAAAATATCACTTTTACTTTATCAAAAAGCTTAAAGACATTTAACTTTTTAAATTTTATCTATTCGAAAAGTAGAACTTAACTTTTAAGAAAACTTAAGGGTGTATTTGGTTAGCGCGTTTTATATTTTTATTTTCTAGAAAATACACATTTTCTGAAAAATAATGTTTGGTCTGTATTTTTCATATTTATTTTCTAGAAAAAGATATAGCATTTTCTAGAAAAATAGAGAATGATAAATTATCATTCTCTAAGAAATAAAAAAATATAATTTTTTAGAAAATGTAAAGGAAAATAGTTCAAACCAAACGCACCCTTAGCTTTTTGAAAAGAGTTTAGCTTTTGAAAAAGAATTTATCTTTAACATAATTTTTGAAAAAAAAAAATTAGCCTTTAAAAAAAACTTAGCTGTTGAAAAAGAATGTTTTGAGAGAGTACTTAGTTTTCAAAAGTAGTTTTGAAAAAAAACCTAACTCTTGAAAAAGAATGATTTTAGAGAGTACTTAGTTTTTAAAAAGCAGTTTTCAAAAAGGCAAAAAACATAACTTTTGAAAAAGAATTTAACTTTTAAACTTGTTCTCCCCCTTTAACATATATCATAAAATTTTGTTTTTTTTTTAAAAATGGAATGAGCTGCCCCTTAATCAATGCCTTAGTAAAATGAATTATTTTAAGGAAAAAAATGCAAGTATGGAAAAAGAACAAGTAAAGAGAATAGCAAGAGTATTACCTAGAGTTTAAGCATGGGTAAAAATAAAAGTAGTTTTTGTCTTAAAAAAAATATGTTGAAAATACTCATCTATGATCATTAAAAAGTTGTCTAACCTTAGTTACTATCTAGCTATCAGAAGATAGTAGTGTTCACTTGGTTAGTCAAGTATAGTATAATATCCAACTAGTAGTTTACTATGAAGGATTACTTAGCTTGATTAATATACATTGATATTTTTCATCCATATTTTATGTTGATTCATTGATATAAGCATATGAAAATCCAGGTAATATCCTATCCATCTCACACTATTCGCAGTACTTTTCATACACAAGCAGGGTAATCCTAGTGTGTTTGTGAGATGATCTGACTTAAACCCTATGGGTACATACTTACTAGGGGAAAGATATAGGCTAAATCTAATATTTGAAATCACTAGTAAAATTAGGACTTTTAAAAAAATAATTAGATAACAATTTAACCTAGAATTTAAAATCAAGATTTTGAAAGTGATTTAATGAAGATGAAACATAACACATTTTAAATTTTGAAATAACTATGATATATTTTATTTTGTTTTAACAAGAAAACTTATTAAATAGATTAAGACTCAAGCTATCAAATGTTCATAAAGGTTAACAACAGTCATAAGTCAAACATCAACTAAAAGTGAACCATATAGTCAAAACCCAAAATATACATCAGAAATAATAAGGTCTAGATCTACTTAGACTATGAAGTGGATGCTGTATCAAAAGATCTGAGTAGCTCCATCATCTTGGTGCGCTGGGCCTAAGTCTCCAGGCGAAAACTAGTAAAAGACTCCTCTAGGTGGTTAACTGACTCCTCAATCCTGATGACTCTCTCCTCTAAAGTAGGAACAGGTGGGGGCGGAGATGGAGGCATCTAGTAATCTCATATATATATATATATATATATATCACGTATCTCTAAATCAGCTAGATTCTCTGGTGCAGCAGGGTTTGGCTAAGGCTGGTCTACCTTCCTCTAAGAAATGACACCCTTACCATCTACATGTATGCCAGCTAAAGTAAGGTTCCTCTGACCTAAGATGTCATACTCATTAGAGGGTCTGACCTCACCTGTGGTGAAATCTATCCCTCGTGATACTAACTAGGAAGTCAAAATGTAGGAGTAGAGTATGTGGACTCTCCTACTGGTAGCGATACTAGTTGAATAGATGATGGTATGGAAAATATGAAGGCTAATGTCTATGTTAAGTCTATGGAAAAGTACATAAAGTAGAAATGCATGAAAAGGATGCCTCATCAAGACATTCCTAGTAGTCAAGGGTAGAATGCAAGTAACCAGTACCCTATAAAGGACATAAGCATGGACTCTAAGACTAATGGAGTAGAACTGGGTGACTGTAGGTGTCACGCCCCTAGAGGAGTCATTCCTGAAAA
Source organism: Kaempferia parviflora (assembly GCA_037177295.1). Taxonomy (NCBI): domain Eukaryota; kingdom Viridiplantae; phylum Streptophyta; class Magnoliopsida; order Zingiberales; family Zingiberaceae; genus Kaempferia; species Kaempferia parviflora. The sequence goes on from JBAMIE010207064.1 coordinate 6,685, forward strand.
ATTTCGGTAGCATCTCCCTTGTACGGGTGACAATATGAATCTAGAATACATAACTTTCTCCTCGGCCAATACGGCCGAAATATATATACAGAAAAGTAAATCATTCCACGCAGTTTATATATCCACAACCACGCAGTTTATATCAAATCAGCCTCCAGCTGATGCAATAATACGACAAGCTCAAAACGTCGCAGCGGAAAATAAGGGTAAGCCACCCAAAAACTCAACACGACAAAACTGCTAGTCGGCTAGGCTTTATACAATAATAACAAAGCCAATAGAAGTAGCAACATCGCTACATACAAGTCTTAGCCAAATAGGAACAATACCAAGACTATAAAAATAATAAAAACTCAAGTAAGATAAATCCGAATAATACATGTTTTCTGATGTGATGTGGGACCGGCAGTCAGGTACTCTAAGCAACTCTGCAACATCTACATGATACCTAGAAAACAAACTAGAAAACATACAATGGGTGGTGAGTGCAGGTCACTCAGCAGGTATAGAAAAGACAGTGCATGGTATAAATAAGATAAGGAGAATCAACAGTATACATTCTCAGTAGGGAGATAAGAGAATGATCATAGACAACATAATCATAAACACATACCAGTACCAGTCTGATACACACCTAGAGTGTAATGGTAGGTAACATCACCAACAAATCCACCAGATGTAGATAATGTTTACACCTACCACCAAAAATCCATAATGCATGTTATCAACAAATCCTCCACATCTACGTAGTGCATTCAGTCTGTCCATCTGTCTGAGAGTGAAGAGTTATACCAAAGAAGAGTTCCATACTCATAACTCACTATAGCCTCAGCTAAAACTGTGGGGTGACTCACAGATCTCTATCCAATATGATACTCAGACCTAAACCATAAAGTCTGATAATCTTCATACAGTACAATGCTGTTATCCAATCCAAATAAACTGGTAGAAAGAGATTGATCAACCAAATCACATCATATCATCATTGCAACGATATGCTTCTATTCCTGTTCTAGCATCTAGATCTACTCAAACAATCCCGCTAATCTCATATGTTTAGCTTCACTTGCTGACAAACTAGAAATCATACAACCAAATGTATATCATGGATACCAATAGGAAATCAACCAAACTAGAAATCATTCCACCAATAGGAAATCTTCAAACCTTTATATCATGGATACCAGCCAAATTATCATGGATACCACCCAAATGTATCACAAATCCAGATCGATATGCTATCTAGAGTAAATCCTCTCAGACAAACTAAAACTCAGGATCATACACAATCTCCTATAGAAATAAAGAATCTCGTTCTCATCACACGAGAACTCTGTCTGTTATCCTGAGTTTACTCTACTACATGAAATTAGAAGATCCAACCACAAGCAAAGTTCCCTTAATCCACATAGCAATAAATGACTGATCAACTACATAACCTACTATTCTCTGCTCTGTCTATCTCTACTCTACCAGTCACAAATCAGATAAATTCTGTATCACTTCTGTAACTATAACCCCCTGGATGATAATTAATCGTACCATCATAATTCTTCAAAAATTTTAGCCATATCTCTGACTCAAATCCTATAGCAAATAGCAAGAATGCATATATACAAACTTCAACTAAAAAAATACTCTCATTGAGTCATCTCCGGAACTATGTAATGATATGTTTCATGACCCACCTCGGATCAAAACTAAATCACAATGTCTTCAATGAAGAAAATATCAAACTAATCCAAAACCCTAGGAATACTCGATCCGTCAAATCCATGATAAACATCTAAAATATTGGTAAACCTAAATGGTATAAAGTCCGTAGACCGGCACACTCAACGGTCAGATTACTAATAACATGGATATAATCTGATCACTAGCTATCAAATCACCAAATCCATAAACATCACACCAATGACGCTCCTCATGTCACTATCAATGACAAATACTCACACATATCATCAGATCAAATATCCACCAATAGATCATCAAATCATACCATATCACTAAAATTATACTTATCACTCATGTGATACTCAAATACCCAACAATAGATCATCAAATCAATATCCACCAATATATCCTCAAAAAGTAACATATCACTAATCTGACTCCACAATATCCACTAACCTCAAATTATCAGATCGTATCATAACACAAAATATGATTCCAAAATATCCATCAATTTTCAAATCATCCTCAACATCAATCAAATTTGATATTACTCTAATCTACGATAGAGTAAAACTATTTGACTACTGAAGTCCAAGGAACATCCCTTGACTTTCTGATCCATGATCAACATTTCTCTAAATGGTAAAGATACATTCCAACCATGTGACATGACTAGATGCCAATAAATTGTCAAATCTTATTACTCCAAGTATTCAAATATCCACAATATAGAAATGACAATACAAAAATCGAATGGTCACTTAACCTCCTGACTAAGAGTCGCACACAACTCCCATAACCATCAAAAGAGATATCTCTACAACTCCCATAACCTTATCTGTAAATATCCTCCGACAAATATTGACAAAAGGTCGCACACTCAGATTCTGAAATATAGACCTCAAAACCTGGGGTAAATAATTAGATGGTCAAGGTCTCAAACTACTCGATGAAAACAATATTAGTTGAGTCGACTAACCATTATCTTATAATCTACCACATCGTAATAGCTCTACTTAAGGTTTAGGAACACCTAATGAAGAGCAATAGAAAAGAAGGCAAAGAAACCGTAACTCTCTATAGTATTATAAAATCACCCTCAAGTGATACTCTGCCTCTCAAAGATCATCATCTGGTGTCCAATCGGTCCATGAGTCAAAATCCCCCATGGAAAAGATATATATATATATATTTCTACTAATCAAGTTCATGGTGAAAATCCCCATGAACAAAATACATCGATCCTCTAATGATCAAATCAATAAAGGTATAAATCGTTTCTTTCTACATCTGTATAAGTGTACCCATATGTGCCTCTAGGTCATCAATCTAAGTACTATAGACCAAAGGTCAAAAATCTCTATAAAATAAAGCAAGTTAGTCTACTACTAATTGAACAAATCAGGGTACATTAAACCTCTACTGACCCAGTCAACCCAAATATGTCGATACTCTACTAATCAAATCAATCGGAGTAAATCAATACTCTATAGATCAAGTCAACAAAAGTTAATAGGTACTCTGATCAAGTCAACAAAGGTATATCGGTCCTATAACAACCGAACTAACAGAAAGGAACCAGTCCTCTACTAACCGAACCAACAAGAATAAATTGATCCTCAACAGACTGAACCCACAATGGTATACAACCTATGGTATGTATAGAGGAATCCCTTCAGAATATAATAATTGATCTCCAATACAAAATAAGGCTGACTCAACAAGTGTCACCATGCTAACACCATATCATGAATGAACAATAGACAGGTATGGAAATAACTATACAATGTAACTAAACGCATACCAGCTTAATCGCTCAGAGATGTCCTGCTGCTGACTAGTCCCAAAACCCAAAAAGTCACATCGAGAAATCACGTGACGGAAATCCAAAAAAAAAAAACAAAACTAGGTATCGTAAACCTATGGCTCTGATACTAATAATTGTTGGCTCCAAAAGAATTTAGATATCTCCACAATAGTATGATATTGTCCACTTTGGGCCTAAACTCTCATGGTTTTGCTCTTGGGCTGTACCCAAATAGCCTCATACCAATGGAGATATTTTTCTTTTATAAACTTATGATCTTTCCCATGTGTTTTCAATGTGGGACTATGTTTGGAAGTCACCAGTGTTGGTGCCCCAGCTGATTTTGATGTGATCAACCAAGTAAGGTTAGGTCCTGTTGTATTTTGATCCCTCTGCTAAGTGTGCAGGAACTTAGGTA
>JBAMIE010207073.1:0-10583 GCA_037177295.1 Kaempferia parviflora
GAAATTTGTCTCGTTCGTATTGAGATTGTTGGCCCAGTGTATGGTGATTGGTGGTAAATTTTAGTGGGCCAGTCACCTCCAGGATGTATTTAGTCGGATACTTAGATTATTAAACAATAAAAGAAGACTATTAGTGAATATTGTTCTACTCCAGAATTTAAATTCATAATAACAATTAGTATGAAGAATTTTCTAATCTTGAACTTCTAAAAGTTGATGCTATTAGAAGATTTGTGGCACAAAGTTGCATGATTTTCCTTTAGCCGGTTAAAAATTGAGTGAACTGCATTTGATTCACCACAAACATCATGCAGTAAAAAACCAGTGAAAATTGAAAAGTTTATGATAAAATTGGGTGTGCATATATAAAGATTTTTAAAGTTATACTATATAATTTCATCAGAATTTTTGATGTTTTGCAAATCTCAAAATTTGATATGTAAAATTATTATTTAAATTTATTATATTATTTCTTAGTCGAGCAATTGGCCTAGTAGGGGTGAGAATGACTTGATTTATCAAATTAAAATTTTAATTGAATTGAAACCGGTTTAATATATATATATATATAACTAATCTAGATAAAGATTGATCCAACTATTCAATCATTAGGCTAAAAGCTTAAAACATGAAGCATAAAACATGTTATTCAATCATTAGCCCTGTCAATCATTAGAAATATATCTATCTAACCGAGGAGGACTGCCTTACACGTGAAAGAATAAAACATGAATGTCTTTTTTAACATATTTTTTAGCTATACAAGATCAGGTTGAATCCAGTGAAGTTTTCATCAACATATCCTTACCTATTATAATAATTAGACACAAACATCTTTAATGAAGACAAATTGTGGTGGCTTAGTGGGTGTCATGTGCTGCACTCATCTCCATCTACACAGGCACATTTAAATAGATAGATAAATAAAAGAGAGAGCACACAGAAAAGCACGAATCTCTCTATGTGCAGTCTTACCCTGTAATACATGAAGTTATTTCCATAACTATAACTCATGACGGCAATTTTACCAAAGCTCTTCTTTGTGAGAAATCTTAGAATAGAAACAGTAATTGATATTTTTTTAGTCTAAGTCACCAACAACAATAGAGTGATAACATCCAAAGAAAACCTGGTTTGGGAGTTAATTATCGTGAGTTCTTAATTAAGAGAAAGGACCACAGAAGGAGATTATATTACCTTGTCCATTCTTAATTACAGAATGGAGTAGAAAATTAATGAAACAGTTATTATTAAGGAATTGGAAAAGCTTAATTAGTTTAATTCATGCAATGGAATGTATTTGAAACAACTGCTATTATATTTGCTGTGTGTCATAAAGAATAAGTAATAGTTTGATGATGATAAGTAATCCTATATAAAATATTTTATCCCTGTCTAATCCTGTGTAATTCATCTGCTTTTCTCATCTATATATATACAAGTAAAAAAAAAATTCTTTGAAGGATAAGAATTTGTAATTGTAATCTAAATTCATTTCTACAATCAGACAAAAATATTTTATTTTATTTTTATTATGTAAGTATTCCTACGAACTGAATGCACAAACAGTAGATGCATGATATATCATCTTCAAAACTTAGTTTCAGCATACTAACCTCAACTTGTTGACTGTGTGAGTTCAGGTTGAGCTCCTGATGAAAGAATAGTTTAATGATGCATGAAGAAAAGAACATACAGAGTGAACAAAATCTGTAATAGAAGAAAAAATATTTGAAATTTGCATTAAAATTTACACTACAAGGAAACAAGTCGTTAGACAAAATACAACATCGCCTAGTTGAATATTATCAAACTTCATATTATTCACCCTAAACAGGAACCTATCGGAAACTACTAATTAAAGCACCTGGAGAAATAAATGAAACATAACACATGGACATACAAAGGCAAGTTTCATGCAACATTTCAACTGGAGCAGCGGTCCTCAAAGATGTGAGTCGGCTTCATCACCGTGAGTATCAACGAGAGGAGGGGTGCCATGGCCAATACTAGGGCTGTGACCGGGACTAGTGGGTGGAGCGTTTTCCAACAAATATCGACCATGGCTCCCCTTGAGGAACTCCATACAGCATGGATCCTTTAAAATGGTCGAACTGTAAGCGGTGGACATAGGTATGCGAGCTTCTAAGGTTCTTGCTTTAGCCAAATGGCAGACTTGAATGAGGAGAATGGCAATGACAATTTTTGCTACTGCAGAAGCTTGATTGGGAGAAAGAGCCATGGAACAGGACTAGATTTGCAACAAAACTATGAAGCAACACTTGGATCGTGGATTGCTATGAAGCTATGGCTGAGAGTTCTCTTCTTTATATAGTGAACTGGAACACTTTAGTAAGGCATGCATGGTCCGGTTGCAAGAATTTCAGAACCCACCGTCCCAAAAGAGGCCTTCTCCTAGCCATTCATACTATTGAAAAAGCAACACAAATTTGGACATAGGACACTGCTATCTTTAGTAGTCCTAAGTAACATAGTTGATCATCTGAAGTGAAGTCAGTCCAAGAAAGTAAACTTATAAGAGAATATTGTCATTGATTAGACAGCACTAAGATAACAAAACCAAAAGCTGTGTAGTTTTATTCACGGAAGCTAATTTGATTGGAGAACGACCAATTTTCCTAAGTTTGAGAATGGATCCCCTGAGATGAGTATTGATGAAGCATCTGCTTTATTATCTCATAAAGAGCGCAGAGCTCAAAGAAGAAAAATCTGGAAATTGAGATTTCCAGATGAAGTAGGTGCTTCAGTAGTAAAACTGATGCTCCATTTACTAAGGAACCCTTTCAGTGGGAGGAAAAAAGTTAGCAGAGTATACAGGAAAAAGATCTTCAGTGACGGAGACCAGAAAGATTGGAATTGCAGCTTCATCATCTTATGAATTAGGGAGCCTGACAAAATTTGAAGCCATTTTCCCCCCATTTTTTAGGCAAAGGTAAGTTTGCTTTACCTGCAGCAAGTGCATCAACAAATCAAGACAACTATACTTACTAAGTAGCAAGAAGGCAACTCTTCCTAGAATCTTCAAGTTCATGAGATTCAAAAGTATATTTTTTAGATGGGTGGGTAAAAGTGTTTCTAGAAAGAAGCTTGGCGCAACGGTAAAGTTATTGTCGTGTGACCTAGAGGTCACAGGACATAACTTTTTGCAAGCAGGATATGGCTACACACAATAAGACCCTTCCCAGCACCCGCATTGGCGGGAGCTTCGTGCACCCTGCCCTTTCAAAAGAGTTCCTGGAACACTAGTGGAACCTACATTAGACCACATCTGTACTCTGAACAGTACAAAAAATTGATAACTGATCACCTTATATTGTCGATGTCAGGGTCACATGCACAATCTTACATTAATGAAAGCAAAGAATCACGCAGTAGGGTCCAAGGTAGAAGTGTTGGGTTTCAAAATGCAGTTACTGTTAGGACTTCGTGACAGCATAAATGGGCATCTAAAATGCTCAGTCCTGAACATTTAGAATCAGAAAGATATGAGAAAAAGTGGAGGTAATGTTAGCCTTCCAATCCAAAGAACAACATTCTCTCCCTTCACTCATAAAAATTTGACACTTCCAATATTCATATTTGCAGATACTACAATGCAAATTCAACCTTCCAACCTAATAGTCCTCATCTAACACCCACTGTAGGTTGGTGAACCTACATTAACAGGCAGGCTGTCATTACAGAACTCCAGTGTGCTCCCATGGGGGAGTCTCTGATTGAATCTCAGTGTGGTTCGCACTTCAATCACCGTATATATTCTTCAAAGATGCAAATTTTAAGAATTGAGTGACTAAAACAAGTAGTTATACCAAGTCATTCCTTGATGCGTAAACGAGGGAGTTGTTTTAAATCATTGGAAAACAAAAACTTTAATCTACGACCAGTAACTCCAAGATTCCAAACTCGATAAACAATAGGACTACAATCTATAAACATGAAGGACCAACAATTGAAAAAACAATCTGGAACTTCATTGTTAAGTACTATAAAGGCATGAACGAAGGCCAACTTTGAGCAACTTGACAAAAACTACAAAGATAAGATTTCTACTTTATCACACAATTCAATTCCATTACATCTAGAGGAACAAATACAAGAATAGTCACCTTAAAAAGTAAGCTCTTTTCCACAATTGGGTGGAATGGTTGGCTGAAATTCTTTGTGTCCGCTTTCCTCCTCAAGATCCCGAACCAAACAGCTTTTGGTTAGCCAACAATTACCATATACTGGATTCTTAAATCAGAGATGTAAATGGTCCTATTCTGGTCAGTAAACAAAGATAATCATTTACATTCATTAAAATCCTAACCATCAATTTTATGTGGGATCAGTAAAGGCTATGCTAGCAATTTGTTTCACACTTATTTCAATTTGCAGGAACACACCAGGTATGTCCTCAACCTTCATTGATTTGGAGGATGAGTTTGAACACGTGAACATCGAGTTGCGAATATCAACCACAAAGCTGCCATTATTGCTCTGTACACTGATGCCATGGTTTATCTGTTTCCCTCCACCATTATCCTGCAGTTCATGACTCTAGCCAGAAAAAGGTTAGCAGGAAAGAAAGAGAGGATGGTTTTTCATGTATTCTCCGGGAAGAGGAGGGAAGAAAAGCTTATATGTTAATTTGGCATATAGCCATTAATCAGACCAGTATGTGAGACGACTAATAGCTTCTTTTATATCCTAAACCATGTCAACTTACAGGTGAATGATGACACAAAGTTCCTTTGTTGTTTTAGTTGCAGGCTGTTAAAATCTCAAATGTTTTTGTAGACTATATGAAGATAAGAACTTTGAGATACCTACAGAAAAGTAACTACAAGGAACTTTTATATAATTCAATCCAGGTTCATCAGAAAATTTTCCAGTAACACTTCTTATTTATAATTTCTTCATTATCACCTAGAGTTTAGTTCTTTTACAGAGAATTCAGCACATTTTTATGACTTAATAAATTCAAAAAGAAGCGACTGCTTGTAAATTTCCAAGTAACTAAATGGGAGAATATTTGCTACTGATGTCCTGTGTTACAATGAACATAAAGGAATCATTTCATAGTATAACTATAATATTCAGTAGAATTTGTTTAAATTTTCACTAGTTTAAGAAAATCATAAACTATATCTTCAGATACAAATATGTTCCAAGATAATATTCCCTTATTTAATCTCTAAGATAATTTGTGTGGTCTTTAAAATCCACTAACTAGAACATTATTTCCTTTATTCTTCCTCCATCTTTGAGAAAATAAATCTCACATTCCTGTGTTAGTGAATCAGAGGGTCCCACACCTGTGATGTGTCACCCTGTGTGTTTCTGTTCTACCCACAATTTGCCCCACATAAGACGCAGCAGTACTAAAGCATTCCAGCACGAAAATTTATAAATATACATGTTAAGGGACCGATAGAAGTGCTTTAGAATTTAGATTCTTTAGACCGCACTTGTAGGCAGATGGAATTTTTGAAAGAACAACTGCTGGAATGCCATATTCTTGGTAACTAAATCCAAAATAGTAAATTTGTATTGCTGAAAAAACCAGTTCATCTAGAAATGCTCTTGGAAAATTAAGTTCAACATACACAAGAAGGTAACACAGTGTGGCGCGCAGGAGAAGTATGAGGCAGTATTAACCATATAGATATAAAAAGAGCAGCCCGCATGGAACTCCCACGAATGTGAAGGTCCCAGAGAAGAGTCTATTGTACACAATCTTACCTTTCTTTACAATAGACTATTTTATAGACTTGAAGGTCACAGGATAGTAACTTTACCGTTGTGCCTAGATGCTCTTTCTATTAACCATATAAATATGGTAATTAAAATTTGCTAGTGAAGGTTTAGAAGAATAGTACTTATTAACATTTCTACTAAATGTGCTTAACAACAAATACATACTTGAGAGTCGTGTCTGTGAGTGATAAAGTACTCACTAGTCACTAGAGAAACGTTGTCTTTACACCAAAAGATAGTGGGATACATTTCAAATTGCTATCTCAGTCATGTTTACTTCATTTGGTAGAATGAAGCTTGGACAGAAGATAAAGGCAGCCAGAAGACAGAAGAATAGATGCTGCAAAGCATAACAAATCTGTTGGAGAAGATATGGTCACCTTCTTGCTCTTTTCAAACATTCCAACCAATAGAACCATCACTATCACATGACCTAACTTGGTCTTTAATTCGTTGATAGACTTAATTTCCAACCATCTTGGACGCTCCTAAACAAGTTAAAGGTGGAATGGTTGAGAAAATAGTGATGCTAAAATAACAATCCATCATTACTGAAGCAATGAGACAAACCATTAGTTTAAATAACCCAAGAAGGTTTGATCCATGGGATGACATCTTTGCTATGTCAAGATTACTGATGAAGAGCTCGTACAAACCCATCCCCAAGACAAGCATCACGGTCCCAACAAGATAGACATCTTAAAAATCAAAATAACTGAAGTTAGTGATAGATTTAGACATTTAGTTATCAGCAAGGACTTTTTTTAAAGAATCATGTCAGCATGAACATCTCTATCTGCTTCAACCACCAAAAAATAACCAGTTTAAGACCCAGTTTTTGAATCATAATATAAGATGGTCTAAAGAACACAGGCACACCACATGATTGGTATTGTAATGTGGAATTGCATATCCTCCTAGCATTGTGAAAGAGATAAAGAGGCTATTCAATTGTAGAAAATAAGGACACACTTCTATGGATGATTTACGCTGTGATATCATGCTTATTTTATAATTTACTAGTAGACAGTGTGTGGAAAATAAGCTCCTATTTCAAAGTATATACAATACAATTGTCAATACATATTGGTTTACCAATGGCTTCAACCAACATCAGAATCACTTTCGCTCCACTGTCAAAATATTCTCTGTAAGAATCTATCACACATGTGCAACCCTGCAGAAGCACTTGGTAGTGTTAAGAATGGTAACTGTTTAAGCACGGATTTAATTACACCTTGGTATGGAAAATAACTAAGTAGTCATACTGTAAAGTTTGATGCTTATAGATACAATTGCAGACTGGGGAAAACAATTTCAGTTACATCAACTTTGACAAATGCAATAGTCATATAATGCCAAAAGTTCAAAATTTTAGCCTTCTAGATAGGTGGACTTTGACAAAATTTAATAATCATGCCAAAAGTTCATTGTTTTTATTTTTAGGTACTTGAGTACCAAAGAAAAGAGCTAACAACTTTCAAGAATTAGACAAAGGGAGCTCAGTTTCAATTTTAAGTCTTTATACATATTATCAAACAATTATTAAAATAGGAGATGATAAGTATTTATGATTATTTTTGCAAAAAGATGGAGGGGTTGAGAGATATGACTTACATAAAATACAAGTGGGATGGTTGAAATGAAGAAGAATGCTAGATGTTTTTTGTAAACATAAAGTATCTCTAAGTTTTACAAAATGGTAATTAGACCTGCTATATTATATGGAACTGAAAGCAGCTCAACTCGTCAATTTTTGAATATATTAGAGCAATGAGCAATCCTCGGGACTTTTTTTTTTTTTACATTTCAAATAAAAATGGGATATAGAAGCAGTAGGAGTTTTGGGGGTTGCGGTGCTAAGTGCTTTAAATCTTCCAATCCTATTTCGAAAATACAAATAGAAGGGACATTCGGGAACTATCACAAAATCATATTAATGGAATTGAATGTAGCATCAAAGAATTTTCTTAGAGGGAAAAGAAAGGCACACTTCTTTCACATGTTACAAGAAACAAGCTGTATGGTGTCGACAATCTGGGGTTGGCTAAATGAATTTCATCCCACTAAGGACTATAAACTATTACACACTAATTGTCAAGGTCTAGTGGAACTCTCGGTCTATTATCTGGGTTAAGTCCAAGCATAAAATATATTTGCATTGCAAGATCAAAGACTATAGTTTGCTATTTTGCCTTCGGAATCATAGTAGTTTTATGCTCTTACAATCCACTTTTTCTCCTTATAGCTTCATCCATGGAAGATGTATTTTGCTCCAATTGAAAATTTCAGCATAGGAGGGAATATGCTATCATCAACAAGCAGGGTTACTTATTTAGCTTGGCCAATCAAACAATATATAACTCACATTCTATTTATTCCTTTGCAAGTGAAAGTTTGTGCGTGTGATAAATAAGTGCATTCCATATCTGAGTTGCATGACATGTCCTTGTAAATCATGCTCAGGGGCGGATCTACCATAGGACACACACACACACACACACACACACACACACACACACACAAACAAAAAAAAAAAAAATTAAAATCCTAGATCAGCCCCTCATCATTCTACATACTAGAATATGCAGCCATGGACTATGGGCCTACGACCCGGCCTGCACCATAATAACCTGTATCTTCTCTATAACTAAAAGAATTGATGATGAGAAAAAATATCTAGCAGTCCAATCGTACCTTCAGAAAACAAATTATGGAGCCCATCAGAGAACCAGCCACTGCGAGGAACGCAAAAAATCGGCACTTGTAGATTACCTGAAAAAGAAAACGCCGTGTCAAATGACGACCAAATTTCATTTTTTTTCTCTCGATGTTAACGTAAGTGAGAAAGGTCCTTCGCCTTTTCGATCTTCTCTTCCACGTCATCTATTCTTCCCAATAAAGCCAGCGGTGGCGTCCTTCGAAGGCCAGGTCGGGCATCGGGAACGGGAGCAATGGCGGAACAAGAGACCGAAGTGACCTCGGCACCGGAGCTGGCCTTAACGGGAGTGAAGGACATGAATCGAACGACCCCGCGCCCGAAACTTGGCCCGGTGAGGGTGAGGGTTCCGACCTGTCCCAACCGGGGAAGGACGAAGCGGAGGGACTCCATCGATGGAGGAGGGCGGTCGCCGTGCCAGAAGCGAAACTCGATCTGCGCACTCGCAGGGAGAGCGGTGGCTTAATAGCTCCGGAGTTACATTTTGGATGGGAGACGACGGAGACGACGACGACGCAGTCGCTGCCGCGGCGACGGACGCCCGCCACATGTTCGGTTTCTGCTCTCGCCAGCAAAACCTGGTGCACGGGCACCGCACACCTCACTGCGAGTCCAAATCAACCCTTTAAACCGGCCGCCCTGTTATACACGTACACGTAGATGGGAAACCGTTACAATCATGGTAGCCGCGCTACGTCGTCCACAAACATAAGTTTAAGGTCACAAACATGGATAACAAAATAAAATTAGAAATAATATAACAGAGATATTAAATACTAGAAATGATAGGAATTCGGATAACAAAAAATTCTTTTCATTTTTTGTCAACAAAACATTGACTTTAGTTTATAAATTTTATTAATTAATTTGTCTCTCTTCATTTGGACACTAAATTTATGGCTGTTTTGTCAAACTATGATAACTAAATTTTTTAAATATCTAAATCATATACCTAACTTTTAAAATAATTAAATCACGTACGTTATATTTATTTTATCCCTTTTATTTGACGTCAGTCAATTGCTATAATATAATCGTCAACGGATGTAATTTTTTTTTTAAATATAGTAAATAGATTTTTAAAAAAATATTTATAATCAAAAAATCATTTCTCTAATTAACTAAGGGGTGCTTGGTTGGATAGAATGAGAGTAGGGAATGGGTAAGGAATTAAAAGTTGGTACTTAGGGGACGCTTGGTATATATTTAGTAATCAGAATGGTAATGAGTTTGATTGAGGGGGGAATGAGTTTAGCGATAACCTAGGGGGTGTTGGTTATAAAATTAGAGGTATGAAACTCATATTTAGAATCTAATTCCCGTCTACCAAGTATCAAGAATAGAAATGAAGCATATTTCATTCATATTTCAACCTTCTAAACCCGCTTACCAAGCGCCCCCGTAGTTTTGATGATTAATGGTGGATCCTATGAATTCCCCCTAAATATGGGAATGAGTCATTATTTACAAGGGAATGAAAATGTTACCATTCTAATTCCCTACTTCTATAAATCTCATTTATATTTTCATAACGAACCAAGTATCTCTTAATATATTGTGCCAAATTAATATTTTAAGAGCATAGATATAATTAAGAAAACTAAACGAATATATGATATGATTTTATGTTATTCTGAGCTCTCTAAATTCATTGTTGATTTTAACCGAAACTTGGACAAAACCAACTGATAAATCTAAATAACTCGGAATGATATAAAATTATATCTTATGTACTTGTCTAGTTCTCCTAATTATATTTATGCTCTCAAATATCAATTTAACATAGTACATTAAGAACAATAATTTTGGATTAGATTTATCAGACACATTCGTGTTAAAAAATTATTGCTCTTGACATTTTGTGTCAAATTGATGTTTGAAAATATATATATAATCAAACGACCTAGACAAACACATAGGATTTTGTTTCATGCAATTCCGAACTCTCTAGATCTATCAATCGAGTTTCTGCTAAAATCAACTGATAAACCTAAAAAACTTATAATTGCATAAAATTGTATCCTATGTGTTCATCTATCTATTGATTGTATCCATACTCGTAAATATCAATCTGGCATAATATATAAATAACAATATATATATA
>JBAMIE010207092.1:0-10583 GCA_037177295.1 Kaempferia parviflora
GGCATTATTGACAATTTTATTCTTTATGGAAATAAAATATACCCCTGAACATTGTTTTTTAAATCATTTTGTCTTGGATTATTTTTTCTTAACGACAGCATTTTCTCTAGATCTCTTTGTTAACTTCTCTATTATTATGGCTGTTTATATTTTAGTAACCTGATTGAGAAATCAATTGTACTTTGGGAAAGTATGTTTGCTATGCAGCCCTATGATGTACCCTATAGCACGGAGATATGACATCACAAATATCTTTATGTTCAGGTCATGGTGAGTTAGAATTTGTAGTTTGCAAGAACTGGAAGAATTAAATGCATGATTTCTTTTAGTGGATTATTTCATGCAAAATATAATCATACTATCAAACCTTGAATTTTCGGGATTGCACTTATTGAGGAATAACACTGAGACATGTTTAAGATGGTACGAATATATACTTATACAACTAATAAATGCTCCATGTGAAACTATGACAAATGTGCACATCAAATGAAATTAATCGAGGAAGAGGACTATAAAAAAAGATTTGGTTAGTAACAATAAAATAAGATAAAATTTATTTAAATATAAATGAGGATATAATTGAGGATAGAATGCAATGGCGTAGACGGATCCATATAGCTGACCCACCTAGTGGAATAAGACTTGGTTGTTATTGTTGTTGTATCAAACCTTAAATTTTATAGAGAGACGGGACTTGTGGCTTCACCTCATCTATCATAGCTTTGGTCCTTAAGATTGGCTAGCCCACTAGCTTGCTAAGCTGGTCTGATATGTTCAATTTACATTCAAGATCAACAGTAGAAGCATTAGCAGCTAGATTTCTTGAAGGAGACAAACCCAGCAATATTTTCAGGTTATCTGGTAGTGGTAATGTGAATAATACCACCTTCCTGTGTTGCCTCATTCCGTATAGCAGTCATGATGATTCTTTGAGGGAAGGGTATCTTCTGTCTAAAGGATGATTCAAATATGAGATCTAGGTTTGTTTTCCTTTTTTTTTTTTTTTTTTGGGCTGTCAACTAGCTGTCCATTTGTTCTTTTGAAGGCGTCTGAAACTCACTTGATAGTGTTCTATCAGAGATGGTACTCATTTCTTGATGTCTGTTGAGCTGTACTATAAGACCTGGAGAACCATGCTGCAATGAAAAAGAGAAGGTAATTATTTTATTGGGATGGGAAGGGCCAAAGTAAGCTTTCAGTTGGTTTTAACTAGCACTAGATCTCCATTTGATTGTCACCCTTTGAGAAATACTTATTTTGCTAGTTGAATGTGGATGAAGGTGGCAATGAAAACTAGGGGTTTGAATCTTATTTTAATTTTTGTGTATTATGCTTGGTTATTGGTACCAACCAAGTATTGATTGTTAATTAGAGTTATCAGATAACCGCTAAGTGCTATGTATTGGTTTGAAAATATATATATATATATATTCAATTATACATATTACTGTCTTACACCCTTTGGGAGAAACTATCTACTTCTGAAATTTGTGTTTTGGAAGGACAAATTTTAAGCCTGAACACCTTGAGCTAAGTTCTAATGCAAATGTGCGATTCACGTATTATTTCTCTGATGCTTAAATGATGAATATTTCAACACATGTAGTAGCCATTTTTTTGGACTGGCAGAGTTCTTGCATAAGGAAATAACATTTTCCCCCTCTCTTTCTCTTTTACTTTCTTATATATATATATATTAACATATTAATTTCAAATGTAACCACATTTTCTCTTATGTCACCTGGAATGCAGCATCTTGTTAGCACACAAGTAATGCAGCACTTTTTTCTGAACTGTTTCTAGATGGAAATGTTACTGAAAAAGGATTAGTACAATTTGGTATTTTATGTGATATTAAAAAGAGCTTTCCTGATGATTTGTGTTTTTCTAAATTTATACTCTTTTATTAGTAAGAAAGATCTTGATTATTAGTTATGCCATGCATGTGGCTGTTTCTATTAGGAGAAATTAACTGATTAAGATGTGTATAACAGCTTGCTGGAAGAGCACATCAGGAATTTTAATTTTCACTAACTAATGCAAATAATGATGTTACAGTGTACTTTTAAATTTTGTTTGATATAAGGCTTGTGGAGCAATCATGTTGCACTTCATTTAACTTTACTAATAATGATTAATTTTGATACTAAATAGATTACTTTTAAGTTCAATTTTTTAATAATAAAAACTGTGTTGCAGATAAAGACAAAATTACTGGATATGACTGTTGAGATTGAGAAAGGCACTAAAGGTTGTGAAACTAATTTCCTCCCAATTGTACGATCTGGGGCTTGGGTTGATATAGGCTTCCGAAAAACAATGGAAGATACCTATGTTTGCTGGGACAATTTCATGCAAGATTTTGGGACTAAGACTTTTGGAGAACCAAGTGCCTTTTACGGGGTATGGTACTTGTATCTTGAGGAATTTTCTACATAACTCTTTTCTTTGGCTTTTCATTATTTTCTACAGCATGCTGCTGCAAACTGGGGCTGTATTATATTGATTTTACTTCAATTCTCTTTATTTTTTTATCCAGCACTGCCTTCTCATCTGTTGCTAACTTGGCCAAGTACCTAATCTTAATAGGTGTTTGATGGGCATGGTGGAAAGCATGCTGCTGATTTTGCTTGCAGCAATTTGCCTAGATTTCTATTAGAGGACGGGGATTTCCCAGGCGAGATTGAGAGAGCAGTTGCTTCTGCATTCTTGCAGACAGATAGCGCTTTTGCAGAGGCCTGCTCTGTCAACACTTCTCTTGCTTCTGGTACTACTGCACTGGCTGCGTTAGTTGTTGGAAGGTCAGTTTTTTTTTCCCTTTGAAATTAAAAATTTGTGAGCGGCAGAAAAGGGCTTTTCTGATTAATTTTATCTGAAAAGGGTTTTTATGACTGTACAAGGACTGAGTTCTGATTAGATCTTCCTGTTTGGAAAGATTTCAAATTTTCAATTCCCTCCTAGTGATTATCTGCCATCCTGTACTTTTTAGGTGTGTAGCCAGGAAGAATAAATATGCATAGGTGTCAGTTTAATATTGGCTTGCGTCTTTCATTTTTGTAAAGGTATTTAATTTTCCAATATATTCAGGTAGCAGGTATAACTGCATTTGTCAGTTGTCAAGAACATAGATGCTTACTAATCTTTAAAACATTCAAATTATATTATGTTCTGTTACCTTTTCCTATCTTTTTCCACTTCTTAGGCTTAACTGGAGTTGGACCAACCCCATGTGCTCAGTTGTCGAGAAGATAGATGTTTACTAATCTTCAAAACATTCAATGTTACCTTCTGCTCCTTTTTCCTATATCTTTTTTGCACTTGTTATACATATCAGCAGTTACGACTACCATGTGATGGTGTTCGTTCTCAAATATACTTCTGTGAATTTCTTGTTCATCCTTGAGCCATTGAGCTATCTGTTTGTCTGTATATGTATTAGCTGGATCAAGCATAAGGGCTATTTAATATTTATACACACATGATTCGTCATTGTGCTATAAGCTCAATTATATATATTCTGATGAAAGATAACATTGTTTGCTTTCTTTATTTTATCTTTCTGTTGGCGGTAGTCCTCAAGCTAAAAACTTGTCGAACCTTTATGTGCTACTTTTCCAGTTCCCCTCTTTCAGAGTATAACCACTTGCTTCTGTATAATTCTAAACATAAAAATTCACCTGGAATCTACAAGTGCTTGTTATGTCTTTAAGGTAGTTTCTTAAACGACCAAGCGTGTGATTGAGTTCAAATATCCATATGGTATGTACAGTCATTTCTTTTTACAGTACGTCTCCTTTCTTGTCCAAACATACATGTATCTCATGATTGTATTGTTTATGTGCTTGAACTTTCGTTTCCTTTTTATTAATGCCCCACTTTAGGACTCTCCTCTTATTCCTTGATAGATATTTGCTTTCATGTGGTACAGTTCTCTGGTGGTTGCAAATGCTGGAGATTGCCGTGCTGTCCTTTGTCGCCGTGGAAAGGCAATTGAGCTATCTCATGACCACAAGCCAGATTGCAGCAGCGAAAGGAAACGAATTGAATCTCTCGGTGGATATGTCTATGATGGCTATCTAAATGGACAGCTTAATGTTGCCCGTGCTATTGGGGACTGGCACATGGATGGAATGAAAGATCCAGATGGCATGGGCCCCCTTAGTGCAGAACCGGAGGTGATGAGAATGCGATTAACGGAGGAGGATGAGTTTCTGATATTGGGCTGTGATGGAATTTGGGAAGTCTTCCTCAGCCAGAATGCAGTGGACTTTGCACGACGGAAGCTCCAAGAACACAATGATCCAGCCACCTGCTGTAAGGAGCTCATTGACGAAGCCCTGAAGAGGAAGAGCAGTGACAATCTAGCTGTGGTTTTAGTATGCTTCCAAACTAAGCCACCCCCAATCCTAACTGCTGGAAGGCCTCGAGTTCAAAGGAGCATATCTGCAGAGGGCCTCAAGGAGCTGCAAAGTTTTCTGAATAGCCTGGCTGATTGAGTAGCAGACATTTCATCTTGTTGTTTTTAACCATTTAGATTTGGAGGTGGAGATTAGGTTAGCTGCTCAGTTGTTTAACTCATTTTTTTCCCAGGTGAGATTTGGTATCATCCAATTGTACCATATGCGGCGGCTGACCCCCATTTACAGTGAGTTTACTGTTCTCTCAACTGTTGTCATAAGAAACAGACCAACTTGATTTATTTGGCTAGCCTTGTCCCTTAAGACTGCTGTACCGTAGCACGTTAACATAAAGTCAAGTAATTTAGCAATGGCTTGATTGAATCTGCTAGTTTTGTATGTTTATTTCAAGTCCACCCGTCTGACATGTGTTCATTCCAATCTGCCATTTTCATGTCGAATGCTTTCGTTCTTTCAGTTCTTTGACGTTTATTTAATTCTCTTCCATTGTAGCACGTGATGACGGAAGACAATTCCACGTACTTAGATGAGCAAAGATAGAATTTGGAGTAGCTATTCTTGGATGGTACAACCTAATAGCAAAAATAATTGAATAACACAAAAAACATGATCAGTCAATAATAGCCAAAAAGCTTGGATAAGCATTTAATTGTAGAAAATCCGGCAAAGATATAATTTAGTAAAAAGTGATTACATTCACGGTGTCTGATCAGGTTTATAACCAATCATGAAATAGTTAAAAAGTGGAAGGAGTTTTTTTCTGAGATAATATGTCATCAGAAACGGATTCTTATCTCATTATAATAAATCTGTCACCTTCTAATCAACGGGCGGAAGATATATGTATGATACAGTAGATGAAGATGGTCTTATTTGATTGACAATCTTTCAGTAATTAAATGAGGCATGGATAGTTACTTTTCGACCTATTTGGAGATCCATAGCTGTTCATAAACCTAATCATCACTTTCAAAAAGAGGCGGCACCTGCTACAAAAACGACTGACGCAGGAACAAAAAAGGAATACAAGAAAAGTAACCCAAAGCATTATGATGATAATTAACCAACTGATGGAAACACCTTTGGTAGAGTTTAAATTGATGCAGTTGAAAAAGAGTTCTATGCTAAAAAAAAAGGAACAAGAGATTTTATACTTATTGAGCAAAACATTAAATTAGAACCTAAATGATGCGTCATGGAGCTCTTTGCCCATGGTGATCATGCTTCCTCCTCGCTTGGAATTTTTTCAATTTCAGTTTCATTGACACCAGGAACAAGTTCTGCTTCGAATGACACTGAGGGCAATCTCTCATAGACTCTGGAACCAGATGGAAGGAGTCTATTCTGACCTGACCTCAGTACCTGACTCAATTTGTCGTAATTCCACCTCTGTTGAATGTATATCACAATAACAAGAACAACTGCAGTGACTGGAATAAAAATATCTCCAAACTTTGAAAAGAAGTCTAAGTTTGGATCCACAAATTCATACTGATCAGAGAAGTATGGGTTGAAAACTGGAGCTCTTACGAAATGATAGATATGCGGAAGTAGCCTTACCATTGTTATTCCAATGTAATAGGTTTTCTTCAATGGCATGCAACTAATTTGCCACAGACAGTTGCCAATGATCTGGGGAAGCAAGAAGAAATCTTGAAGAAGACCAATGTATTCCTCCAGCAGCATTTCCCATTCCTTCAGTTTATGGTTGTTATTCCCTCTTGGATTCAAGTATGTAGTCTGGCGAACAGGTCTTCGAGAAATGTTGACAAAATGCATGATAAGAATTCCCAGAAAACCAACCACGTGGATGCTAAAACTTATCAGAAGTATCCTTTTATCACTTGGGACTCGTCCTGGCTCCCGTGGAGTCCTTGTAAGTAATCTTATGCGAGATTTCACCACCTTTTGACCGAGCCTTAGAGTTAACAAGAAGGCACCCAACACAAGAATTTTCACCATGTAGTCTATGAATTGGAACCGTTGATTCTCCTTGAATTCATACGAGGGGTTCTGGTAAGATTCAGATGTGATTCTTGCATATAATGCTTCAGCTCCTGTAATCAGAGGAATGATGTAGCCTAAAGCCTGGACACCAAGCATGACAAGAGATATGTAGGGAACAACAACACCGTTGTCTCGGATGTAAAACAACTGACTCAAAATAAACAAGATAGCTAATGATAAGGTGATAATTCTTAGAATCCCTTCAACATCTCTCCTAGAAAGAATTTCATCCTGTTGTTCTTTGTAGAAAATTGGAAGTGTTTGGAGATTGATCGGATCAAAATGCAGTGGGTCATCATCATTTCTTTGACTAGTGATGGAGAACTTTGCTGTTGGATTGATCAGCCACCGTGCAGTTGTTGGTGGGTACTCCACTTTTACTTCAATCAAACAATCTAATCCGTCTTCAAGGTCCATGCTCTCGAAAAGTATATTCCACGAAGCACGCACATCTCGGCAGCCTATGAGATACATTCTTCCATCAATAGGATTATAAAGGCCCTCCAAGTAGAGCATAGAAACATTGGTGTAAAGGTTTCCATAAAGTATGAGCTCGGCAGATACATTCAAAAGCAGTTGTTTCTCAGTGGAATCATCTTTGGAAGGAAGGATACTCTGGTTACTTGCAATTGATGCATTTGAAAGTGTCAAATATTGACCTAATAATAGTGATCCAATAGACAACACTTCCATCTGAAGGAATGGCCTCTCTGTGTGAACATCAGGTATTGGATCTGGCACAACTGGCACATGGAGAGTGAGAGCATCAGCAAGATTGGAAAGATTTGCCATGTCATCATCATCATCATTCCCCTTTCTTGGATAGCTTAGGAGTGATTTTTTAACAATGTTACCGAAGTCGAAGGGTTCACTTCTCTCAAGGAAAGCACCAGCCAGCTTGATCTTTGAGTACTTGTATGTAATGAATGGATTTCTGTTCATTTTATTCCGTAGTTCCGAGGGGTGCACAGGGTTTTCAAATGTCAAGGGGAAGTGCGAGAAATCCTTATTATCTTCAATGCTAGATATTCTGCCATAAATGATGTTGCGTCGACTGATAGAGAAGGATGTGGGGACATATAAGGAAATGCGAGATTGACATTTTTCATTGTCAAGCCCTAGACAACCAACCATGCAGAGTTGTCCAGCAGAAGAATTCCATATTCCCTCAGCTGAAAGAGTCAGGCCATTCAGGCCTGTTCTTGGTGCTACCATGTAATGATCCTCCCATGGAGGAATAGCTCTAAATACGGTAAACACTCTTGCGAGCCTCATGTTATTCTTGTCAATTCTTGGTTCGCACCTGATATCTTGCATCATCAGGCCAACATTAGCAAAACCTCCATCTGTGGCATTGATTGCCATCTCCATTACAAAAGGTCCCAGCTTACGGCAATATTCATCAGTGGAGTTACAGTTCCAGTTTGGCACAATGTTGAGTACCTCTCTAGAGGCAAATTGATAAAGAATGTCACAAAAACCAGTTCCTTTGTAAACCTCCAACTGGTTAAGCACTATGTCATCTCCAAAAGGGTGTGGAGCACAGGCCTTTGAAACAAGCTCTTCTGCCCCATACTCATAATTTGAGTAGGGTCCAAGCCTGGAAGTCAACTGAATTTCATCAAAATACCTGGGGCTTAGAGGTCTATTCAAGCTCTTCATTTCACCATGGACAGCTCTAGTTGTCAAGGTGAACACCTTGGGGTAGTGAAGAACAAGCAAAATTTGGTCATCTTGCAAGTGAGGATGTTGGTACTTGTTCGAACTTGCATCTGTCACCCATTTCCATGGGTGAGAGGGATCGGTATCACGAGAAGGGAGCGAAGCATTTCCCAAAAGACACAAGACCCTCTCTCCACCATTCTTCTCTAACTCAATGTAAACACCTTCAAATTGAATTCTGAGCTCAGAACTCCCCGGCCAAAGCCGGAACTCCGGGAATTGGTACGTAACACTTTCTGGAGCTGTGACATTCCTAGAAATTCCTAGACCTAAAGTTCCACTGACGTTGAGAGAACTACGGGAATTGCGTACTGGATCAACATGATTCATCGACAAGGAAACAAGATACAACGGATTAGGAAGATCGGAAGCACCAAGTGGATCTTCACTTTGGTCAAATGGCATAAGAGGAGCATCACCGAAGACCTGAATCCAGTCTCCCCCGACAAAGGATAGCTCTTGTTTGAGGTTGTTGGCCCTATTGAAATCAAATTCTAAATTGTGACCAGATGAGAGGAAAGAGCTACAATGTTTCTCGACGTCGGAGAATCGGGCATAATCATGAGGTATGTAAGGGTCTTCTGTTGTTGAATCCAAGGTTTGTTCACTCACAAATTTCATCGAGCATGAAGAAGGCAGTGTGAAAACCACTGAAACCCCCAAAACCCACAACCTCAGAGCTAAAGGAAGTGTGGCATCCATACCTAAAAACCCGACGATCCAGTGACCTAATGAAGGAAAATAAAGGTGAAAAAACCCTGATTAGGATAATTTGGAAAAATTGATGGCCTTCTTTTGTGAGTGATTAAAAATAGGGGGCAAAAATTAGCTCACAGAAAGCTCATAAACTTTGTTAGGGATTCCAAAAGTAGAGTTTTTGGATGTAATTAAGGAGATTGATCAAGGAACAGGTTTGGGGAAGACTGACCTGAAGAGGAAGATGAAACGGTTGCATTACTCCATCACCTTGATCCCCATTCTTGTCTGTGCGATGACCTACAGACTTTTTCCCATCACAAAATTCCTGTTAGGAGAAAAAAAAGGAGGAAAATTTATGAGATTATTGCATCTAGGAAGGTTGCTTCCTCTGTTGACCAACAAACTGTGAGCAGTAGGGAAGGAAGAGCCCGAAGATTGAATTACGAAAAGACCACTGATTCACGAACTAGCGAGGTGCAGGGGAAGAGGGTCCATTGGGAGTCAAATCGAAGGTGGATTCCATCCTGAATGTTAAAGTCAACGGCTACTACAGGGGATTTTAAATTTGGATAGCTCTTAAAATATCTCAAGATTTAGTTTTTTTCTTTTTTTTTTTTGGAAATGTTTCTTAATCTTTAATTTAAATTAAAATATATTTTAAAAGACACTTTTAAAAACCATTATTATATATATTTTAAAATTACACTTTTATTTTATATGCTTATAGTTTGAAATATTAAAATATTTTTTAAATTATCTTTTTTTTCCCGGATTTTTAGTTAGAATTTAAAAAATAATACTATCTATTAATTTTTCATGGATAACAACATGAAAATAAAATAAATTACATTTTAAAATCTTCAATTCCAACTGATGTTGATAATTAAAAACTGCAAGTAAACTAAATGTAAATATATTATTAATGTAAATATAGTTTGTCCACATGTAGGCATATATTTGAAAGATTATAGAATAGGTAATGGTTTATTGTCATTGTAGACCTAGTCCAAGCACTTCTTACTTGAGTTTCTCCAAGTTACTTCCACTTAATGATAGTGGACAGTATGCGGGGCTGCTAATACAGCGGATTCACATTTTTTTTTTCTAAAGATTATATAAAGACCCTAGGTTGCCGCAACGGTAGGACGTAGGATGCACATCGTACATAGTAGAATCATAATTCAATCTTTTGTTGGAGCATACATCGGTGTTGAATTTGATAGAAAAACTTGGGATGGAATAGTCGAGGGCAAGTACCTATGAGAGGAAAAATCCCACGAGTTTATAGCCACGAGCGAAGTACCCGTTTCGGCTTTGGAATGACTGTATCGGGATAACAAAGACCGCAATGGTTGACTACCGACGTACTAATGTAGCGTCTTCGGGATTTACCCTGATGGTCGATAGAAAAATTTTTTGGATTAGGTCAGTCACCTCTAAAACTAATCGGCTCATAAAATAGAAAATCTGGATTATCAAATAAAAAATCTGAAATATTATAAAAAAAAAATAATGTTACTAGGTGTAGGTATGGTGACGATAAACCTAATCTCCTCAATTCAATTTGAATACCCTAAGAGCAGAGTCAAGTTGGTTATCATATGATAGGTTTGTAGAATTGAGTAAGAGTTGAATCCTGGTAATTATCCTCTTGATGACTGATCCGGGCGCATAGGGTCCGGGCGCTCGACCCCGGAGGAAGTATGCTGGTCGGACGGGTGCCGGTTCAGCTGA